>JARQOC010000002.1:478278988-478336392 GCA_033576535.1 Allobates femoralis | reverse complement strand
GGGTATTGCATCATAATGTCAAAGTTTCAAAAATTATTTGCTTTTTTTCTTTTTACTACTGCTCCTGTCAGGTGATATCTCTCCAAATCCTGGTCCACCCTCTGCCAACTTCAACCCCTCCCCCACCACACATAGAAACATTGCTAACCTTATCAACATTACCTGCACACCTTCATCTCCCTCTTTTAACTGTGCTCTCTGGAATTCATGGTCTGTATGCAACAAACTTTCCTTTATCCACAACTACTTTCTCACTAACTCTCTTAATCTGCTGCCCCTCACTGACACCTGGATCCAGGACTCAAACATGGTTTCCATTGCTGTGGTTTACATTTCTCCCATTCCCCAAGACCTGGGAACAGACATGGTGGTGGAGTTGGCTTACTCCTGTCCCCACAATGTACTTTCCAGGTCATCCCCTCAGCTCCATCACTCTCATTCCCTTCTTTCGAGGTCTACACCATTAGGCTCTTCCACCCACTTCCCCTCAGAGTAGCAGTGGTATACCGCACCGCAGCGTTACCCACCCAGTTCCTCGACCATTTCTCCACGTGGCTGCCGCACTTCATGTCCTCAGAATTACCAACCATTATTCTGGGAGACTTCAACATCCCCATAAACAACCCTACCTCCCCATCTGCATCCCAGTTCCTATCTCTAACCACATCTCTTGGCCTCTCACAGCTCTCAACCTCTGAAACACACAAGGATGGTAACACCCTTGACCTGATCTTTGTCCGACTCTGTTCAACCTCCTCTTTAGACAACTCGCCTCTTCTTCTCTCTGATCACAACATTCTCTCCTTCACGCTCACAAATCCTCACCCACCCCAGCACACTCCTGTCTATCACACATTCAGAAATCTACAGACCATTAACCCTCATACACTCACAGACTCTCTCATCTCATTACTGTCACCAATCTCCTCCATCTCCTGTCCTGATCTGGCTGTGAATGACTACATTGACTCTCTCAGAAGCACCCTGGACCAAGTAGTGCCCCTCACCCTCAGAACCTCCAAACAAAGAGTGAAACAGCCCTGGCTCACATCACAAACTCGATTCCTCCAGCAATGCTCTAGGAGTGCTGAACGTCTATGGAGGAAAACCCCCACACGAGAAAACTTCATTCACTATAAATTCATGCTGAGAATTTACAACTCTGCCCTCCACCTCGACAAACAGACCTAATTCAGCACCCTGATCTCCTCACTATCCAACAACCCACATAAACTCTGACACCTTTCACTCTCTCCCGAGTCCTAAAGTGCAGGCCCCTATCACTGACCTCTGTGCTGATGATCTGGCTTCTTACTTCACTAAGAAAATAGAAAACATCCATCAGGACATCAACTCCCAACCTCAAATCACTGTTACCCCTATCTCTCCCCACATCTCCTCTAGCTAACTCTCCACATTTGACCCAATCACAGAAGAAGTCTCCAGGCTCCTCTCTTCCTCTCGTCCCACCACATGCACCGCTGACCCCCTCCCCTCACAGCTACTCCAGTCTCTCTCTCTCCGGTGGTCACCACTCACCTAACCAAAATCTTCAATCTCTCCCTCTCTTCTGGCATCTTCCCCTCCTCCTTCAAACACTCTATCATTAGTCCATTATTAATGAAAACTTCTCTTGACCCATTCTGCACAAACAACTACAGACTAGTCTCCAATCTCCCTTCATCTCTAAACTCCTGAAGCGCCTGGTCTACTCCTACCTCCTACCTGTCACCTCTCCACTCACTCTCTTCTAGATCCGCTCCAGTCTGGTTTCTGCTCCCTGAACTCTACAGAAACTGCCCTCGCCAAAGTAAACAATGACCTTCTGGCAGCAAAACGTTATGGTGACCACTCTCCGTTTATTCTTCTTGATCTCTCTGCAGCTTGTGACACTATGGACCACCATCCCCTACTCCCATGGTGCACTCCATCGGCATAAAGGACACGGTTCTCTCCTGGTTCTCTTCCATCTTTCTGACCGCTCTTTCAGTGTATCATTTGCTGGCTCCACTTCCTCTTCTCTTCCTCTCACTATTGGGATCCCTCAGGGTTCGGTCCTTAGCCTTCTTCTCGTCTCTCTCTACATGGCTCCTATTGGACAGACCATCAACAGATTTGGCTTTCAGTATCATCTTTATGCTGATGACACACAACTATACACTTCTTCCCCTGACCTTCTTCCCGCTCTAATAAAGAACGCCAATGACTGTCTAACCGAAGTCTCCAATATCATGTCCGCTCTCTATCTGAAACTCAACCTCTCCAAAGCTGAACTTCTTCTGCTCCTGCCCTCCACTAACCTCCCTAAGACTGGAGGCACACTGTTATGCATTTGATGCATGACAGTGATGCGAGTGTACTGCGTGTTTTGTTTGAGTGTGGTGCAAGTGTGGTGAGTGTAGGTGAGTGTGCATGGCTGTATGCATTTGAGTGTGCTGCGAGTATGCTGCATGAGTGCATGTGTGCTGTGTGTAAGTGTGATGCTGCATGCAATCCTGAAGCAGACTTCAGGTCCGCGGGCAGCATTTACCGGTGAATTAAAACTCTGTGGCTGTCAAAGCTGCGGAGTTTGAATTTTCTGGTTTCCCAGTACAGTAACCAATCATCTTTCACCGCTGTGACAGCAGCGGTGAAAGATGATTATTAAAAACCCAGCTGCTGTGGTCATTTTGTAATTCCCGGGGTTTAGCTGCATATTAACCCCATCTGCAGCCTCTGTGTGGCATTTCAGCACAGAGGCTGCAGATGTGGCTAATAAGCCGGTTTCTGAGTGTCCACACTCCCTGGACACATGCTGACATCACACACTTAGTCTGCAGGGGTTAATAGATGCTTTAACTAAAAGCCGGCAATTGACGGTAATCAGTAATTTACTGTAAATGCCGCCTGGCTCCTGTACTCAGGAGCTGTCCCTGGTACTGTACGCTAGTAGCATAATAGGAGCAGCATAAGTGGCCACTGACCATTATTTGTGATGCATTTGAGACTGGTGGAGCAGATAAGCTGTGTCTAAGTGACTTTGAATAGGGATCATGATATGCTGCCCTAAAAAGATGTGTTTTTAGGGATCGCCTGAAACTATGTAAATTGTGGATAGACCTAATTTCTTGGGGTAGAGCATTCCAGAGAATTGGTGCAGCTTGGGAGAAGTCTTCGAGCCGGGAGTGGTAGGTTCGGATTAATGCAGAATTGAGTCTAGAGTCACTTTAAGAGCGAAGAGAACAGGTGGGGTGATAGACAGAAATGAGGGTGAAGAGGTAGAGAGGTGCTGCACTATGAAGAGCTTTGTGGGTCAGAGCAAGCAGTTTGAATTGGATCCTATAGTGTATAGGCAGCTAGTGTAATGACTGGCATAAGCCGAAGCATCCGAGCAACGGTTAGCTAGATAGGTGATCCTAGCTGCTGTATTAAGGATGGACTGGAGAGGGGAGAGTCTAGTGCGAAGGAAGGCCAATTAAGAGAGAATTACAATAGTGAAGGCAAGAGTGAATCAGGGGGGGCGTGGCCTGACCATGGTGGTGTGAAGACGTGCTTCACACCAGCTCCACAGACCCGGGGCCATAAATCTTACTTTTACTGATATTGCAGCCCAGCCATGTCCAGGAGGAAGAAGCTTGAACAGACCCCATGCCGTCCGACATCTCTGGGAACAGCAAGGAGAGGATCTGACCTCACCAGACTGTTTGGAGCTGCCAGGTAGAAAAGCCCGCGCTCCCCTGTGATGGAGTCTGGCTCCTAACTGAAGCTGCAGAATTAGACCCCCCCCCCAGCAGCAGCAGGGAAGCCAGTGCAAGCCACCACATACATCGCAGGCGGCTGCACAACACTGTCACCGGGTGAAGGAGAGAGCAGAGGTGTCGGATTTCACCCCTGGGGACCCGGACCACCTGGGAGCTAGATGGGGAGCTGCAGGAGGAAGCAGGGAGTCATTATCAGTATCACACACTGATACAGCAGCCATGTAGGCTCCCTCCTCTCCCCACACCTGCGGCTCCCAGACAGAGCTGCAGGCTATCAGAGATCTCATCCAGGCCCTGCCATTCAAACAGGACCTGTAAAGAAAAAACAACAACAGCTTGTAGTGCGCCTGTACACATGGGGCTGTTAACGGGCGGTTCTTTTGCGTTTAAACTCACCTGGTCTGGTTGTAAACCACAGCCCGTAGATAAGCTTATTAATATGAAGCAGCGGAATCCTCCGGTTCCGTCCTCGTGCTTCCTACGAGGTCTTCTCCGGGGAAACACTAGTGCCGGGCGGCGTCACGTGTCTAGTAAAGGGGCCGATCCAGCTGACGTCTTCTCAGGTCCTCTCCCTCCTCTGCAGCTCACTCCACCACTCTCCCCATAGGGAGTCAGAATGATACAAAAAGATGGAAGCGTGGTGTATGTTTGGGCGCTGAGGTAAGGAAGATCTCTGATGCTGGCTTCTTTTCCGGACTTTATTAAAATAATTACAGTTATAATTATTCAAGCTTAAGGCTCTCAAAACCCACGATGCATTTCGACGTGCATACACGTCTTTCTCAAGTGAACTTGAGAAAGACGTGCATGCACGTCGAAATGCATCGTGGGTTTTGAGAGCCTTAAGCTTGAATAATTATAACTGTAATTATTTTAATAAAGTCCGGAAAAGAAGCCAGCATCAGAGATCTTCCTTACCTCAGCGCCTAAACATACACCACGCTTCCATCTTTTTGTATCATTCAAACAGGACCTGGACATTATAGTGACCAGGCTGGAGGCCTCACAGGAGAGGGCACTGAGCTCCATTAGGGAGGATCTGGACTCTATTAAAGAAAAGACGACAGCTACTGAGGAGGCTATTGCCTCTATAGAGGACAGTGTGACTCTCCTAGAAAGGGAGGTACATCGCTCACATTCCCATATTGTGGCACTAATACTGCAATCCGATGACCAGGAGAACAGGGAGAGGCGAAACAACGTCCGTCTTGAGGGGCATCCCTGAATCTGTTACTACAGAGACTCTTAAAGGGAACCAACCACCTCAGATCACCCTAATACACAGTTAGTACATGTCCCTGCCCCCTAAGGATACGTTTCCAGCACTGTTTTTGTGTAAAATCTTGCATTAGTATAACTCATATAAAGAGTTTATAAATTTACTAGCCTGGAGACTTCTGGGCGTATCCCTCCTTCTGTTATACTTCAGGGCGGTGCATTGCATGGCTGCGCGCCCCCTCCCTCCGTGCCTGCTGCCCTGCCCTGATGGGCGTGATCATTATCTCCTCTGCACAGAGGAAGGGGGAGCACAGCCATGCAATGAATGCACAGCCCTGAAGTATAACAGAAGGAGGGATACGCCCAGAAGTCTTCAGGCTAGTAAGTTTATAAACTCTTTATATGAGTTATACTAATGCAAGATTTTACGCAAAAACAGTGCTGGAAAGGTATTCTTAGGATGCAGGGACATGTACTAACTGTGTATTAGGGTGATCTGAGGTGGTTGGTTCCCTTTAAGCAAAAAACTTTGGAAATTCTCAATACTGTCACAAAGAGGTCACCAGATTCCTTCTATAAGATTGATAGGATCCATAGAGTCTTAATTAGAAATTATAATCCCAACTATATGAATAATATAACAACTTTATTTAGACAAAAATATAAAAAATACCTCCAATCACAGTGACAATAGTGAAATAGTGATTAAAAATCATGATGAATGCAAATTCTGGCTATCATCCTACCAACAGGGTTTCTATACTCATGCTTTCCCTGCCTATCAGCGGAGTTTTGTTACACCCTGATTTATGCTGGTGTCCCCGCTCCCCGAAGGCTCAGCCTTTGCTGCCTAACGTCTATAATTGACTTTATGTTAGACTATGGGTCATACAATCAGATCTAATCCTCTAGTTGGGGATGATTCTCGTATATGCCAATGCATTCTAATGATTATTAAAATTACCACACACATACAGTTAGGGCCAGAAATATTTGGACAGTGACACAATTTTCGCGAGTTGGGCTCTGCATGCCACCACATTGGATTTGAAATGAAACCTCTACAACAGAATTCAAGTGCAGATTGTAACGTTTAATTTGAAGGGTTGAACAAAAATATCTGATAGAAAATGTAGGAATTGTACACATTTCTTTACAAACACTCCACATTTTAGGAGGTCAAAAGTAATTGGACAAATAAACATAACCCAAACAAAATATTTTTATTTTCAATATTTTGTTGCGAATCCTTTGGAGGCAATCACTGCCTTACGTCTGGAACCCATGGACATCACCAAACGCTGGGTTTCCTCCTTCTTAATGCTCTGCCAGGCCTTTACAGCCACAGCCTTCAGGTCTTGCTTGTTTGTGGGTCTTTCCGTCTTAAGTCTGGATTTCAGCAAGTGAAATGCATGCTCAATTGGGTTAAGATCTGGTGATTGACTTGGCCATTGCAGAATGTTCCACTTTTTTGCACTCATGAACTCCTGGGTAGCTTTGGCTGTATGCTTGGGGTCATTGTCCATCTGTACTATGAAGCGCCGTCCAATCAACTTTGCAGCATTTGGCTGAATCTGGGCTGAAAGTATATCCCGGTACACTTCAGAATTCATCCGGCTACTCTTGTCTGCTGTTATGTCATCAATAAACACAAGTGACCCAGTGCCATTGAAAGCCATGCATGCCCATGCCATCACGTTGCCTCCACCATGTTTTACAGAGGATGTGGTGTGCCTTGGATCATGTGCCGTTCCCTTTCTTCTCCAAACTTTTTTCTTCCCATCATTCTGGTACAGGTTGATCTTTGTCTCATCTGTCCATAGAATACTTTTCCAGAACTGAGCTGGCTTCTTGAGGTGTTTTTCTGCAAATTTAACTCTGGCCTGTCTATTTTTGGAATTGATGAATGGTTTGCATCTAGATGTGAACCCTTTGTATTTACTGTCATGGAGTCTTCTCTTTACTGTTGACTTAGAGACAGATACACCTACTTCACTGAGAGTGTTCTGGACTTCAGTTGATGTTGTGAACGGGTTCTTCTTCACCAAATAAAGTATGCGGCGATCATCCACCACTGTTGTCATCCGTGGACGCCCAGGCCTTTTACAGTTCCAAGCTCACCAGTCAATTCCTTTTTTCTCAGAATGCACCCAACTGTTGATTTTGCTACTCCAAGCATGTCTGCTATCTCTCTGATGGATTTTTTCTTTTTTTTCAGCCTCAGGATGTTCTGCTTCACCTCAATTGAGAGTTCCTTTGACCGCATGTTGTCTGGTCACAGCAACAGCTTCCAAATGCAAAACCACACACCTGGAATCCACCCCTGACCTTTTAACTACTTCATTGATTACAGGTTAACGAGGGAGACGCCTTCAGAGTTAATTGCAGCCGTTAGAGTCCATTGTCCAATTACTTTTGGTCCCTTGAAAAAGAGGAGGCTATGCATTACAGAGCTATAATTCCTAAACCATTTCTCCGATTTGGATGTGGAAACTCTCATATTGCAGCTGGGAGTGTGCACTTTCAGCCCATATTATATATATAATTGTATTTCTGAACATGTTTTTGTAAACAGCTAAAATAACAAAACTTGTGTCACTGTCCAAATATTTCTGGCCCTAACTGTATAATCATCAACCACAAGACTATACACAATAATGTTTATCCAAGTCTGCCGGTACTTGTCATATGTACATCCCTAGTACACTCTTGTATTCGCCAGTGCGTCTGACTTATCTTATTTATTGTGCTTCAAATCACGTAGTGATGCCGTATCCAATTCTTTTAACATCAGCCTCAACGCATTTCTCCCCTAACGGTGATACCCGTAATGTGGGTTCATCAGGAGACACAATAACAGGATACACAGGAAATTGATGTATGTTCACATAATCATCTAAAACAAATATAATTCAAAATTAGTATCAGTTTATATATATATGGACATAGCCAGTCATCAGTAGGTATGTGTAAATATATACTTAATAACGATATTGTCACCTGTTGGTTAACTAAAGTCTCTTAGGCGGCCGTCACACGCATCAATTTCTTGAACGATATCGCTTAAGCGATCTGCTGTTTGATCGCTTAAGCGATATCGTTTGTGCGTCGCTGCGTGTAATCAAGTGATTTTACAATGTAAAATCGCTTGATTGCAGATTTGTGAGCCGGAGCTTATATCTAGCGATCATCGCTTGATCAATCTGCATCATCATGGTGTATGACACCTCGATGAACGATCTCCCAGCGGCAGAGCCTATGCTGGGAGATGGTATCTATGGTAAACATCGGGTTACTAAGCGCCGTGCGGTGCCTAGTAACCCGATGTGTACCATAGTTACCAGCGATCTCGCTGGTCCACATCGCTGGTGAGTCTCTGTGTGACAGCTCACCAGCGATGTGAACGATATTGTTAGCGATCGCGCGTGCATGTGATCGCTAAAAATATCACTCACAAAATTGATGCATGTGACGGCCGCCTTATCCTGATATCTGATAGAGATAACCCCTTCATAACTGATATCACTGTTTCCAGATAAATACACCTGATCTCAAACCAATGTGCAGCATACGGAGCCTTTTCACCAGTCTACTACTGGATAAATCAATAAAGCCACCATTTAGTTGTCAATGATTTGCATAGCACATGGGACAAAAAATAATGAAGTGGTCAGCTTATCAAAGTGCATCTAGTCCTTTTTACCCTAGGATCTCTAAGGGTTAATCCTGGTAGGGGAAGCTGTGAAGCCATATCAAAGAATAATACACTCCTATATCCCACATTCTGCCCCACATAAACACTTCCAATGTCTGCCATGAAAGATAATAGCACTTACTGAGGAAAGTCATCCACTTAACAATCAGATGAAGTGCATCCCTGTTTCAGATGAAAGTACTGAAAATACATCCAAATCATATTAGCAATAGTCACTTAGAACCTTTTGCAAGTATTCACCTCCAATCCGTTATAACTTACTGCTTCAATCAGACCACATTGGTTCCCTGGCCTACAGGCTGCATCAGAGTGTCTTAACAGAACTCTCACCTCATATAGCAGGCCATAAATTACAAAATTACTCTCACATGTGTGCAATTACCTCCACTTTACATTCCCAATGCTTGTATAGCGCTCGGCTTACGCGCAACCGGAAGTGCGTACCCGGATGTGCATCATCGCCCTGTAACACGTCGCCATAGAGACGATCCTGATGACGGTGACGCCGCACCGCAATATTATCATGCATCCATAGCAACAAATAACCAGTGCAGCCACGCATTACCAGTGGGAAGGATTACTAATACCGGAAGGATTTCCCGCATCATATTGTGTCGCCATAGTAATCCATGGATACAACAGGCACACATAGCGCTAACATATGGATTTCAAAACCACACATTGGTGATACAATATGATGTTCTAAAAAGAAAATAACATCTCAAAATATGACATATATGTGGTCTATACTAGTAACAGCTCTGTATATAACTATATACCTTCACAGTGAGGAGGTCCTCTCATAAGAATCATGCCCAAATGACCATATCCTACAGGGTTTCTAAATATCATCCCACTAATTACCTAGCCAAGTCCATTCATAAACCAATCTGATGAGCTACTTTAATACCTATTATGATCATAATCTAGATGTATTCTATACCGACCCCATATGATACGGTATTGATCACTAGTGGTCAATGTTGTCGGATCGATAAAGTCTCCCACCTGGTCCCATAGATAATGCCAACCTGCGTGACGTCCTCTGCAGGCTGCACAATTTCACGGACAAAGATGACATTGTTTGTGCGGCGTGGTCATACGGCAAGATCTCCTATAAAGAAACGCAAATACGCCTGTTCTCGGATGTATCTCGTCGCACACTATATATGAGGAGGCAGTTGTGCCCTCTTCTAGCAAAAATTAAAGAGAAGGGAGCGAAGTACCGTTGGGCCATCCATTCCACCTGATTGTGAGACAAGAGGGCAAAATGTACTATGTATGGATGAAGGAGGACCTTGCTGGCCTTTTTTCCTTTCTGGATGTCACACCGTTTCCAGTCCCGGACTGGCTGGCATTGGAGGGATTCACAAGATACATGGCAGAAGGACATATTGCAGTGAATTTTTGTGCTCATTAGTCTCTGGCTGCCAGCCCGCGGCACGGGCTTGGGGGATCTGGAGAGGCTCCCAAGACCTGATGTCTCCTGGCCCGCTCTGGAGCTCCTGCATTTTTCCTCCCCTTATCTCTTATAGGACGGGTCCCTACCACTAGGACTGCACCACCACGCTCTCTAGCCGAGACCCCTGTTGCTGGCATGGTGACTCTACTGCACACATCCTCTCCAGCTCCTCTAATGCTGTTGAACTACGTTTGTTACATAGGTATAGTTTGAACTACGGGGGGGGGGGGGGGGGGGGAGAGGGGCAGGAAAAGGATAGGGGAGGCACCCCATATGGGACTTATTAGTTGAACTTTTAAAGACGTTTCATTTTAAATTTGAATTGGGCAGCTTATTATATACTGTGGACTACTACCGTCTTTCCCCGATAATAAGACCCCCCGAAAGTAAGACAGGGTAGGGGGAACGGGGGGGTCTGCTAATATAAGGCCACCCCCGAAAGTAAGGCCGCCTGGGGGGGGCTCTGGGGAATATAAGGCCGGTACCTGTCCCCCGGTGTGTCCAGGCTCCTCCAGTGTCCTGCAGGTGCAGCCGCTTTGGAGCAGATGGGGTTAATCACAGCCTAACTTACTGTGTGCCCCTGCTCAACTCTGCCCAGCCTGACATCACAGCAGCCCGGCTCGAGCTCTGATTGGCTCCCAGGAAGCAGCGGGCGCGGCCAGATGACGTCGTGAGCTCTGATCGGCTCGTCATCTGGCCGCGCCCACTGGTTCCTGGGAGCCAATCAGAACTCGAGCCGGGCTGTTGTGACATCAGGCTGTGCAGAATTCAGCAGGGGCACACAGCAAGTTAGGCTGTGATTAACCCCATCTGCTCCAGCGCAGCTGCACCTGCAGGACACTGGAAGAGCCTGGACACATCGGGGGAGAGCGAGGACAGCGGGGAGCCGGTAAGTAGCGGTGTGTATGTGTGTGTGTTTGTATGTGTATGTGCGTGTGTATGTTTGTAAGTGTATGTGTGTGTGTGTGTGTGTTTGTAAGTGTATGTGTGTGTGTTTGTAAGTGTATGTGTATGTATGTGTGTGTTTTTAAGTGTATGTGTGTATGTGTGTGTGTGTGTGTGTGTTTGTAGGTGTATGTGTGTGTGTTTGTAAGTGTATATTGTGTGTGTATGTGTGTGTGGGTGTTTGTAAGTGTATGGGTGGGTGGGTGTGGGTGGATGGGAGGCTGCAGTGGCTGGGGCTGCCAATATAAGACCCCCTCCACCCTCCGAAAATAAGACAGGGTGCCACTTTTGGCGCCCAAAAAAATATAAGACACGGTCTTATTTTCGGGGAAACACGGTACGTGGTTGTCCACGACCCTTAGGATGCTCCTACCTAGATGTACTATCAGGACCTTGCAAACTGGCCTATCAGGTGGCCGCTAGCGATGACGTAGTTGTGACGTGGCGCCATCTGATTGGCCAGATCGCTACCGGCCAACTGATTGGCTGGTAGTGAAAGGTCCTTGTCCAGCGAGCGGAGGTGAGGTTTTCCAGTCCCGGTGCAGGCGTCGGACAGGTGAGTATGTAAGTTTATTGTTTTTTAACAACTTTTACACACTTTTAGTCTAATTTCGCAGTGTATCTATAGATACACTGCAAAAGTATTCGTACTCGCTATACTCGCAACGAGTAGCGAGTACCGCTACCTACTCGTTGCGAGTATAGCGAGTACGAATAATTAGGTACTCGCTCATCCCTAACCTTAACACATAGTGATTCCAAAGCTACAGAATATTGCACATAAAGTAATTATAATAAAATAAAATATAATGCTGTGATAATAACTCTTTGGGTCCCCCTGTGTGAGCGCTCCTTAAAACACAATTTTTTCTCTGTACACATATTCTCTATCTCCCTTTGGGAGATCGTGTGGAGCTGCATAACACAGGACCTGTGCTTCCAGTACACAAGGACCTGATCTGACATCAGAGCCCAGTCAGCTGAGGAGAACCACGTGACCGGAGGACGATTGTAACATCGCCGGATCTCCTGGAGCCACCGCTCCTCACAGCGGTCTCTCACATCACGCATTACCGAGGTTGTGTGGGGACAGCACAACCTCAGGAGGTGAGAATCCACCCATAAGTGTTTTTTCCCCTTTTTGGCAGCGGGTCCCTCTCATTAGCGCCTCTCCTTTCTGTTTGATTACCTGATAACTATGTTATAAGACTGCCTAAGGCGGCCATCACACACACAGATATCGTCACACAGGCAGACTCACCAGCAATGTTGAGCAGCGAGATCGCTGATAACTATGGTACACATCGGGTTACTAGGCGCCGCGCGGCGCTTAGTAACCCGACGTTTACCATAGATACCATCTCCCAGCATAGGCTCTGCCGCTGGGAGATCGTTCATCGTGGTGTCACACACCACGATGAAGCAAATTGGACAAGCGATGATCGCTTGATATGAGCTCCGGCTCTCATATCTGCGATCTAGCGATCAAGCGATTTTACATCGTAAAATCGCTTGATCGCACGTAACGATGCACAAACGATATCGCTTAAGCGATCAAAAAGCAGATTGCTTAAACTATATCGTTCAAGATATTGCACCATGTGACGGCCGCCTAACAGAGCTGAAAGTGGGCTCTTTGAATATGAAGGCACTACATGACCCAGGTAAAAGATCAATCTTGTTTAGATACTTAAAATCTAATAAGATCCATGTCGCTTTCCTACAGGAGACTCACTTATGCGCAGCTAAACCGTTCAAGCTCTCCAGCTATTGGTTCCCTACAGTCTATCATAGTCTCTCGGAAGACACGCATTCATCTGGTACCAGCATCGCGGTGGCGAGATCGCTGCCATGGGAATTCCTGGGTTTTCGTGATGGTGAAGCAGGCAGGATGCTACTAGTAAAAGGTAAGATTGCTTCCCAGGTGTGTACCTTCGCCTCGCTATACCTTCCAAACACGGGTCAAATATCTTTAATGTGGCCATGGACCCTGTACTAGACACCTCGAAGGGGAAGTCAGCTCTATCCAGGGCAACCCAACGTCACATGCGAAGGGCCTTACATGATCACCAATTGTTGGATACGTGGTGTCTTCTTTATCCTCGGAATATAGATTACTCGTTCTATTCTATAGCCCATGACACATATTCTAGAATAGATTATTTCTTTCTGCGACACGCTGACTTGGCACGAGCACAAGAGGCAAAAATAGAACCTATCACGTTTTCAGACCACGTCCTGATCTCACTATCGATCTCACTTTCTGTCGCAATCCCTGTACAATGGCAGTGAAAATGAAATTCTTCCCTGCTGGATGACCCAGTGGTGCTCCGAGATGTTAATACGATACTAAATGACTACTTTGACCTTAACAAACATACTGGTCCCTCTCCGGTAATTATATGGGAGGCCCATAAGTGTGTGGTCCAAGGTGTCCTAATAAAACACGAGCTAGGTTAAAAAAAGAGAGGGAGACAGAGATCATAGCCTTAATGACTCTCTTAAAAACCCTTGAGACTCAACACAAGCACATGATCTCAGATGATCTGAAACAGAAACTGCTAGACACCAGAGAGGCGCTACATGTCCTACCGATTAAAAAAGCAGACTTCCGGTTCCGGCGCCTCCATGTGCAGCCGCGTCTAAGGGCTGCTCCGCTCCCCGCCTCAGCAAATCCGCCGACATCCAGCCTCCAACTTGGCATCGGACCCCCAAAGCTATAGTGGCGGCTGCAGCAGCACTGGGAGCGTCCATCACAATCGCGATGGATCGTTTCGTCACAAGGAGTCGGGAGGGAGAGAGGACAACGGCACACCACGAGGACACCGGTAATGGCGGGCAGGGCGGACATAGCGTGCAAAGCGCGCAGGCAGACTTAATGGAGGAAGGAGGGATGAGGAAGCCCGGGACCGGAGCTGGCGAGGCTAGTGAGAATGGTGTGGAGGAGGAGAGGAGACCAGCACAAACAGCCGCAGTGACTCCACAGGGGACTGCTCCAGAGCAACGGAATCATGCAGCAGCTGCCATGAATATTCAATCCAGGAGCTGCCCCCCTACAGCCCAGGAAGATATAGGGGAAAGACAGGGTCCAGGGGACAGGAGAGAGACCATGGATGGCAGATGGGGAGCCCCCCACTTTGACTATAAGGCACTGGCAAAAGAACTTGCAATTCACCTGG
Organism: Allobates femoralis; assembly: GCA_033576535.1. Taxonomy (NCBI): domain Eukaryota; kingdom Metazoa; phylum Chordata; class Amphibia; order Anura; family Aromobatidae; genus Allobates; species Allobates femoralis. The sequence continues at coordinate 478,322,133 of JARQOC010000002.1, read as the reverse complement.
CTGATGACTTTAAATCAGCAGTGGCTGAGATGGTGACAGTCACAACAAAAGATTTAACAGCCAAAGTAGAGACACATGATCAGCAACTTATTGAAGCTGAATCAAGAATTAGTGCAGCAGAGGATAGAATACAGGAGTTGGAGGAGCAGATAATGTCTCTACAACAGCACTCTGAATATGCACACACAAAATTAGAGGACATTGAAAACAGAGCAAGGAGGAGCAACCTCAAAATAGTGGGACTCCCTGAATCCATCCCTGCGAACCAATTAGAAGAAATCTTTGAGGTGGATCTTCCCAAAGCTTTGGGTCTCACCCATAGATGCAAGACGGAACGCTCCCACAGAATTGGCCAGGTGAGGGAGGCACAGGAAAAGAGGGTGACATCAGGATCTACCGTCTCCGCCACTTCCAAAGAGCCTACTAAAGCTAGACATGCCATAGCGAAGTACCTTAACCACCGAGACAAGGAGGAAATACTGCGCGCTTACAAGGCCAAAAAGCATTCTCTATTAATACAAGGTCATAGAGCTCTGGTATTTGCGGATTACTCTATAGAAGTTACACGACGCAGGAGGTCCTTCAGTGAAGCGTGCTCAATACTTCATAGAAGAAATATTCGATTCCAGCTGAATTTTCCAGCAATATTAAGGTTCAGGTCCAGAGAGGGAGTCATGTTGACCTTCTCTGACCCTGACAAAGCAATGGCAGCTATCCGCGACAACACAAGTTCTCCAGGATCTGCGGCATCTTCGTCACCACCTCACCATCCCACCGGATCGCCTGTGAAATTCAATTCCACTATAGATCTGGACTCCGAGACTGACAGAGGTTCTGTAAGATCTTATAGACTAAGGTCAAACTCCCTGATAGATGAGGGGGTGGGGAAGAAACCACCATTAGAGACTCCACGACAACAAAGACAATCGGGATCCCGTTAGCAGAAGAAGAGATGAGAGAAGAGTGAGAGGCCATTGACATCAAGCAACAACTGTAATGACTATTTGCTAGACAAATCGGACATAAAGGCGACGAAATTGTTATGAGAAGAGAGACATACAGGAAAAGCAGGAGGAGATATGTATCAATGTCTTGTTTCTTTCCTTCCCATTCAGCTCTTCTCTCTATTGCCTTTGTCTTTACGTTTTCTCAGGTTTCATACTCTTTCTTGATAGGATGTGCAAAACTTGGTAAGGTAACATAGAGAATTAAATAACCTCCTTAATGTTAAATGTTCAATGCTAAATAACAGGAGAACTGAATATGCAACAGCCGAGGGATTCATATTACTCATCTCCCTATAATGGCGGACTTATTGTTATTATTATTATAAGTTTAAGATGATGGATATATCTTATTTCTGATGGGATGGGGAAGAAAGCACTGAGGGACGGGGGGAAAAAAGGGCTCCTAAAGGAACGCCAGGTTGGGGACAACTTTGATATAACCTAACATGTTTATTAAATTGGGGGGAGGGCTGAGGCGGGGCGGAGTTATGTTTGTCGTCTGCACTCGAGGGAAGAAGTGAAGTGTTCTTCTTAGATGGATGGAGTGGGGGTGTTAGTGAAAGGGGGGGGGACAAGGGGGGGAAAAAAATTGGGAATTATCTACAAACCTGTGTTCAACACAATGTGCATCTCCTGTGCTTTATCTTTCTTACTTCGGTGTACACCTGAGCTTTCAACATATGTGTGGACTGTGACCAAAAAGAAAGTAGAGGCCCCGTGTGGGGAGGATTCTGATGGTTAGGTGGGTCTCCTGGAATGTTAAGGGGCTGCGCTCCCCAGCAAAGCGCATGATGGTTCTCCGCCATCTCAAAAAATTGCACATAGATATTGCTTTGCTCCAGGAGACTCACCTGACATCGGAAGACTTCTTCCGCCTTAAAAAGCTGTGGGTGGGGGAGGTTCTTGGGTCCAGTGCAGTGGAAAGGAAGGCGGGAGTCTTGATCTTAATACACAGGTCCTTGGCCCACTCAATTATTTCTACCTCAAGTGATAGCGAAGGCAGATTGTTTCAAATGACGATACAAATACAATGTATTCAACATTTATAATGTATATGCACCGAATGCAAATCAGAGACCCTTCTTCCAACATTTACAGAACAAAATACTTCAAGACCCGGGGGCTAATAAAATAATGGGAGGTGACTTCAATACAGTGATGAGAGTAGAAGAGGACAGGCGCTCCCCAACACATACGAGGAAGGGAAATCAGGATGAGAGGGGCTTGAGGGCAGAAGGTACCCTAGAATCACTGGCGAAACTTGCAGGGCTGTCGGACACATGGAGAGTGGCTAACCCCTTGGGTAGAGAATTTACTCACTTTTCACATCCCCATGGATCATGGTCCAGAATTGATATGCTTTTTGGGTCCACTAAGATACTACAAAGAATGATAACTATTAAAATTGAAGATATGGTAATTTCAGACCATAGTCCATTGGTTTTAGAGATTAAAGATAATTATGAGAAAGGAACCGATTATCTGTGGAGGTTTCCTGACACATTTACTAAAGAAGAAAATTTCATCAAACTATTGGGAGAATGGTGGACGCACTACAGTGTAGATAATTTGGGCCATAGATCTGATCCGGGATTATTCTGGGAGACTGCAAAAACGGTCATGAGAGGTCATATAATGGCATACAGCATGGGGATCAAAAGAAGGGCTAAGGAAAAGTTTGTGGAAACCAGTGCAAGGGTGAGAACCGCTTATTTACAATATAAAGACACCATGGCGGCTCCTGACAGAGAGATATGGCTGCAAGCTAAGAAAGAATTTGATGAATGGGCAAAAAAACGGGAGAATATATTTAAAAATAGATTAGAGCTAGAATTGCACAAATATGGGGATAAGGGTGGGAGACTGCTGGCAAGATCAGCATGAGGCAGATATACCTCCTCCCCTATTCAATCAATAAAAGATAAGCAGGGTAACATATGGAATGACCCTAAGAATATTGTAAAAACTTTGGGCAGGTTCTATGCTTCTCTGTATACAGAAAATACAATAACTAACACAGAGAAGCCTTCCTGGCTAAGTAAAATCAAAATGCCATCCATCGCCCACAACGATATCAAAGACTTAAATAACCCAATTACGATTGGAGAAATTGAAGCGGCAATAAAGAATCTAAATCCTGGCAAGGCCCCTGGACCAGATGGTTATAATGGAGCCTTTTATAAAGCAATGAGAGAACAGATCTCCCCGATCCTTTGCGACTTATATAATGGGATATTACAGGGATCGCCTATCCCAGACAGGATGAATTTAGCGTACATTAAATTAATCCCTAAACCAGATAAAACGCCCACCGACCCAGCAAGCTATAGGCCAATATCCCTGATAAACCAGGATCTGAAACTCTTGTCTAAGATACTGGCCGATAGATTGGCAAGGATTTTACCCAAAATAATATCTACACATCAGGCAGGATTCATTAAGGGACGATCGACAACTACAAACATCCGAAAGACGATGCTTCTGATGGATATTATGGGGAAAAAAGCGAAGCTGAAGGAGGGTTACCCAGCCATGATCACCTTGGACGCTGAGAAAGCATTTGATAATGTCAGGTGGTCATGGCTGGATACAGTCTTGGATATGGTGGGTCTTACGGGTCCCTTTCGGCACTATATACAGACTCTCTATAGCACTCCTAAAGCCTGCGTGAGTATACCAGGTTTCCTGTCGGATTCCTTTACCCTCCAGAAGGGAACGGGACAGGGATGTCCTTTGTCCCCCTTCTCTTTAATTTGGCAATAGAGCCTCTGGCACTATATCTGGAGGAATGTAATCCTTACGCAGGCTTCACAGTGGGAGCTAGGGAGATTAAACTATCATTATTCGCGGACGATGTCATCCTATATGTCCAACACCCTGAAAGAGATCTTCCAAAAATACTGTCAGATATACAGATGATAGGCAAACAAACTGGGTTTTCCCTAAACAAAAACAAATGCGAAATTATGTTTATAGACCCGGGGAATAGGATGCAGGGAAAACAATATCTTTGCGGCCTACCAATAAGAAAAGATAGCATTAAATACTTGGGAATACACCTAGCCAGAACACCTGACATGACATACAAACTGAATTTTTTGCCAATCATACAGCAGATAGAACAGGAATTGGCAAGATGGGTGGGACTACCTCTCTCTCTGTTGGGACGTGGCCATCTACTAAAAATGGTCAGCTTTGCTAGATTGCTTTACCCCCTTCAAACTATCCCATGCTGTTGAGACATAGTGACATAAATAGAATTAATAAAGCTTTCTCTAAATTTTTATGGAGAGGAAAGAGACCCCGTTTAGCCTATGCAACCTTGATTCAGTCCAAGCAGGAGGGAGGACTACAGCTCCCAGATGTTCGGGGATACAATCTAGCATGTATCCTACGCAATGTCCTTGATTGGATCAGAGGCACCGACAGATTCTCAGATACCACTTTGGAGGGGGAATGGGCCAGACCTTGGGATTTAGTAGCCTTATTACACTCCCAATGTCCTTCCTGCCCCCTACTTTAAAGAACACGGTGATATATAAGGACACTATAGCGACGTGGAAGGAGGTCAGGAAAAAACTTAAGTTAGCATGGAAAATTTCGAAATTGCTTAACCCCTGGAACTGCCCGTCTTTTCCTCTGGGACGTGAGAACTCATTGTTTAAAATGTGGAGAGACAAAGGTATCAAGACGTTGGGAGATCTCATGAATCTGGAGGAAAAAAGATGGATGTCAGAGACAGAGGTCTTGCATACGTATAACTTATCCCAATTCCACGCGTTGCAATATCGTCAGTTGAGACATCATCTCCTATCACATCTACGAGATATATCAGGAGAAATAGAGAACTCCTTGTGGTCTGAACTGATATCTATGAACAAGATGAGGTATCTATTACTTCACTTTACGCCAAATTAAAACAGGTTCTTAGACCGCAGGGAAAGAGGGGCCAATTTAACAAATGTCGAAAGCATTTCACAGACCCGGAGCTCTCACAGAAAATCCTTGAGGGGTGGGGCACGATCAGACAGCATGTTATTAATGAGAGATGGAAAGATTCCCAATTTAGGATCATGCATGGCACCATTCAGGGCTTTAACATTCCTCCCTCTAAGACCAATCAGGAAAGAAGGGTCCAATGCCCAAAATGCAAAACACCCATGTCTGATTTGGAACACGGTCTGTGGTCCTGTGCCGAGACTCAGAAGTACTGGAGAACAATATATGCATGGACTAGAAAGTTTTGTGGAGATATGGGAGAACTAGACCCAATGAGATGGATCTTTCATTATCACCCAACTTCCCAAATGGTAAAGCAACCCCATGTATTATGGCACTATATCGCGCTGATAGCAAAAAGGCTCTTACTCCAGTACTCGCTCAATGACAGGCCTCCAGATCTTGCCCAAGTGAAAATGGCGTTACACCACACACTATTACTTGAATCCATAGACACGCTTCGCAATCCGTGTAAATTGGCCAAAAAGTTCTTTTTCAAATGGAGACGTTTCATTGAACATGAGTTTACGGATGTAGAAATTGAAAATTTTATGCTGCCCTTACGATCATCGACATGGTATGCCCTGGAAGTGTTAGAGGGTACATTGGGTAGGCTAAGGTGTTAGGTATAGGAGATGTAATAATCTTTGGTACTAAGATGGTAATATTTGAAATATTTTCTTTCTTTGATTGGATATTGGTTAATATATGTGGATAATTTCATACGGGACGGAGGGAGGGAGGGATATGGGGACAATATAATGTACAATACGAATGCTTTGACTTATATTTTACTGATCTACGCAGGTTTCGTGTAGAAAGGCTCCATTTATATGATATAATTGTTTCTTTTTCCTGTTTTTGTACAAATATTTCTATGACTAAAACCCAATAAAAATGATGATTCAAAAAAAAAAAAAGCAAAAGGGACCCTGGCCAGAAGTCGTCGGCATTATTATGAACACAGGAACATGGCGGGTAAATACCTGGCCAGGGCATTACGTATACAACAAGCTGCTACCTATGTTCCAATTATCCACCCTGCAGGGTGCCATCGGGCGTCACTTCCCTTGGATATAGCTGAGGCATTCCAAACGTACTATGCCTCGCTGTACAACGTGGATGGTGCAAACTCTGGGACCCCCTCGGCTCTTTTTAGATCTCGCATATGAGAATACATTAGAGCATAGCGGTTCCCACCCTGCAGGAGGAGACAGTTCAATCACTAGAAGGGCCGATATCGGATCAGAAGATTAGAGATGTGATTTCCTCTACTAAATCAGGGAAAGCATCGGGCCCGGATGGGTTTACGGTTTTATACTACAAGAAGCTGAGAGAGAAGCTGATTCCACACCTGAGAGCTTAATTTAATGCTATGACGGAAATGGAGGCTCCTCCAAGGGACACGTTGAGAGCAACAATAGAGGTCATCTGTAAGCCGGGGAAAGATCCAGCACAATGCTCAAGTTACCGTCCAATCTCATTGTTAAATGTGGACGTTAAACTGTTTGCCGTCCGTTGATGCTTCTATCGACGGATGCGGAGAAAGCATTCGACAGGGTCAACTGGGTATTCCTGAGAGAAACCCTGGCCCATCTGGGCTTGGGTCCCCAGATGCTGCAATGGGTGTTGTCCCTGTACTCGAGGCCTTCGGCTAGGGTCCGGGTGAACGGTGTCCTGTCTGAGCCATTTGACATTACGAATGGTACCCGCCAGGGATGTCCGCTATCGCCATTCATTTTTATATTGACTCTTGAACCCCTACTGAGACACATAAGGGCAAATCCAGATATAACTGGGGTTAAGGCGAACACATCTACACATAAGATTGTGGCTTATGCGGACAACCTGCTGTTTTTCCTGTCAAACCCTGAGGTAGCTCTCCTGGACTTCCTGAAGGAATTAGAGGCCTATTCGCATCTCTCAAACTTCAAAATCAATCAATCCAAATCCGAGGCTCTTAACGTTACTCTACCTCCCCGGCTAGTAGAGAGATTGAAGTACGCTTTTAGATTTCGATGGTCTCAGCGAGCTATAACATATTTAGGTCTACAGATTACGGCAGATGTCCACGACCTCTATAAGACTAACTTCCCTACTCTTTTAAGCACCATTCGTGTAGAGTGTGAGAGATGGACGAAGTTAACTTTTACATGGATGGGCAGATGTCAGCTTTTTAAAATGACGGTTTTGCCTAACATCCTATACTACCTGCAAGCTCTTCCCATTAGAATTCCATCCTCCTTTTTCAAATCAGTTGCCCAGCTCCAAACTGCCTTTATATGGAATAATAAGAGTGCCAGGCTGGCAAAATTTATACTGTCTAGAACCAAGAGGAAGGGTGGAGTGGGGCTACCAGACATCAGACTGTATCACTTGGCGAGTCATCTTGCGCGGGTAATAGACTGGTGCAGACACAAAGACAACAGGCCCTGGGTTCAGTTTGAACAGAGTTTTACCACGTTCCAACTACATACATTACCCTGGGTATCACTGGGGACGCGGGAGGGCCTACACAGTCGCCCAACGTTTGGACCCACACTGTTTGTCTGCAGCTGGGGCTTAATCCGTACATCAATGGTCCCCACCAACTCACCCCTGGTTCCGATAATTAGTCATCCTGACTTTAAGCCAAGTATTGGGGACCCACTGTTTGGTTCTTCAATTGAGGCAGGGGTGGATAGGGTGGAGAGCTGGGAAGGGGGAGACGCATGGCCTTCTATTGAAACCTTGAGTTCTATGTCATCTACTAGCCCCTTAGGATTTTGGAGGTGCCTACAGCTCAATCATTATTTCCACAGCCTCCCACCAAAGACGGAGCTCCGAAGAGCCAAAACGGCTTTTGAGATGATGTGCCAAGGTTCGGGACCTTGTAGACATGCCCTCTCCAAGATTTACGCACTCTTGATATCTCCCCCGGATTTGCCCACACCTCAGTTCATGCTGCAATGGGAGGCGGATTTGGGGATGGAACTGAGCTTGGAGGAGAGATCTAGAATATATACATTGGCACATAGCACATCAATCAGTTTGCGGCTCCAGGAGGCAAACTATAAATGACTTACCCGATGGTACAGGGTTCCCTTGCGCCTACATAAAATGTTCCCCTCTATTGACCCGGTGTGTTGGAGGTGTGGCGGGTCGGAATGCTCTCTCATGCACATTTTTTGGGAATGCAACAGCCTTAGTCTCTTCTGGTCCAAAGTAAGCGAGATAGTTCGAGAGGTGACGAGCTACGAGGGGAACTGGGACCTGCGTTATTCCTGCTTCATCGTTGTGAGATTCCTATCAATTGTTACAAACGCTCTCTATTAAGATTTTTGATAGCTGTCTGAGCATGTATTCCACTCTTATGGAAGACAGTGAAGTGCCCTTCGATCGCGACATGGATCCTAAAGGTGAACGACTTCATGCACACGGAGGACCTGACTTCAACAGTCCTTGACTCTTACACGAGATTCCGAGACACGTGGTTTAGCTGGCTATAGTTTCAGCAGACAGAGACCTACAAAGAATGTTTAGGTATGGAAACATCTAGATAATAACAAACATGATGACAGGCGCAGACTTGGAGGACTTCCCCACATTTAGCTCCCCCCTCCCCTTCCCCTTTCCCTTCTTTCCTACACTTCTCTTCTCTTTAGTTTTTTCTTCTTTATGGATATTTGTATTGCTGTTACGTGAAGAGTATCAGGTTCTTTACACTTCTGTCTGGCGGTTGAGTGCCTTAAAAACAGATTGTTGCCAATATCTGGTTGTCCCATTATATAGACCGCTGGTAGCGGCCTGTCTTGTAGATTTTATGCTGATATAATCTGTTTTGTTATGCTTATTAAAAGGAATAAATAAAGAATTCTAAAAAAAAAAAAAGAGTGAATCAGGGCCACAGTAAAGGTTCCTTCACACACAGCAATTTTGTTAGGCAATTTTACTGGCAATTTGCTGGTTGCAGTGAAATCATGGACACATTGTTCCATTTGTACACAGCAACAAAATAGAACAATGTGTCCATGATTTCACTGCAACCAGCAAATTGCTAGTGAAATTTCACTAGCAAAATTGCTGTGTGTGAAGGTACCTTAAGGGTTTTTGTGATTTCCAAGGTGAGAAAGGGGCAAATTTTATGCTATTAGCATACAGTATCAGGGACAGCTCCTGACTACAGGAGCTGGGCGGCTGGTAATGTACGCTATTAGTGTACTGTACCAGGGACAGCTCCTGAGTTCAGGAGCTGGGTGGCATTTACAGTAAATTACTGACAACCGACAATTGCCGGCTTTTAATGAAAGCATCTATTTACCCCAGCAAACCCAGTGTGTGATGTCAGCATGTGTCAAGGGAGTGTGGACACTCTGGACACAAGCTGGAACCATACAAACACCAGGTTATCCTTGCAGAAACTGGCTTATTAGCCGCATCTGCAGCCTCTGTGCTGACATGCCGCACAGAGGCTGCAGATGGGATTAATATGCAGCTAAACCCCAGGAATTACAAAATGACCACAGCAGCTGGGTTTTTAATAATCATCTTTCAAAGCCACGGAGTTTGAAGCCATTTTTAAAGCACACACATGTGACTATCTCACAGTGTGCTGTATGGGTGCAAGTTTGACTCTCACCCATATACTTTGAATGGCCACTCGCGCAAGGAAATCGCATTCAATGGCAGCATGCTGTAATTGAACTCACATTTCCTTCGCAATGCGAGTGTAATGCGAGGAACTCGCTGTAATGTGACCAGAATCATTTAATGATACTGGTCCGAGTGCAATGCAAAGAAGATTCGCGTGAGGCACATGGACAGTGTGCCTTCAGCCTAAAGGCCCCGTTACACGCTTCAATGGTCGAACAATCCGATCAACGATCCGACTTGACCTAGATCGCTTGAACATGGTTCAATGGTCGCTAGTGAAATGTCAAACATCCGACTTGACCTAGATCGCTTGAACATGGTTCAATGGTCGCTAGTGAAATGTCAAACATACGGATATCTTTAACAACGCATCAACAATTCCGCGACAAGCGAACGATACATACAGTCATTTGATTGCCTACGTCCTTCAGTTCTGAATAGGCGAAGTTGTTAACAATATCGTCATCAAGGTGTCACACAGACCGATGCTGCAGGTTGGATGGACGATCATAGCTTGGTTTAAGGTCCTGATCACAAGCCGACTTATCGTTGATCGTTTCTACTTGTCACACGCAACAATGTCGTTACAACATTGTTGCTCTACCCAAAATGCAGTGACATACAAACGATATCGTTAACGATATCATAGCGTGGCCCTTAAATCTGATATCTCTCTCTCAGTGTGTAGCACCACGATAACGCCTAAGCTGTAGGCTCGCTGTCTGGGTATTACGTTTGACACCTATTTCTCCTTCGCCTCCAATATACAATCTCTCGCCCGCTCTTGCCGCTTGCACCTGAAGAACATCTTTAAAATTTGCCCCTCACCTTGGAAACCACAAAAACCCTTACTGTGGCCATGATTTACTCCCGCCTTGACTATTGTAATTCTCTTTTAATTGGCCTTCCTCGCACTATACTCACCCCTCTCCAGTCCATCCTTAATGCAGCAGCCTTGATCACTTATCTAGCTAACCGTTACTTGGATGCTTCTGCTTATACCAGTCATTGCACTGGCTGCCTATACACTATAGGATCCAATTCAAACTGCTTGTTCTGACCCACAAAGCTCTTCACAGTGCAGCACATAACTACCTCTCCACCCTCATTTCTGTTTATCACCCCACCTGTTCTCTTTGCTCTGGAAGGGACTCTAGACTCAATTCTGCATTAATCCGAACTTCTGGCTCCAAGACTTCTCCCAAGCTGCACCAATTCTCTGGAATGCTCTACCCCAAGAAATTAGGTCTATCAAAATCTACACAGTTTCAGGCGATCCTTAGGGCCACGTCACACACACAGATATCTGTGCAGATATTGTTCACAGATCTCTGGTTGCAGTGAAATCATGGACTCATTGTTCCATTTGTATACAGCCACAAAATGGGACAATATGTCCATGATTTCACTGCAACCAGAGATCTGCGAACAATTACTTCTCCATTTTTCCTCTCCCTTTTTAATGTGAGCCAGTGCCACAGCACTAGGCACAGCCACCATGATCCTGTCTCCTGGCACAGCTGCTGGGCACCCCAGCCCTTAGCGCTCCACATTAGCATTTTGCATCCAAGGCCATACGCTAATGTAACTCCAGCCTTATAAGAATCAAACAGGTGAAATATATAAATGGATAGTCAGATTGATTAGAAATGTGTGACACAAGATGGGACTCGTACTAAGATACACAGGGATAGATGCACTGAGAGGAAATATTGTATAGATGGGAGATAAATTGGTGATGTAACAAACATACAAGAAGATGGCGGAGAAGGAGCAGATTAGTAAGGTTGGAGTCACACTAGCATATAGCATGTGATGTGAGACCATCAGATGTGATATGTTAATCATCCTCGGCTCAGGCCCTGCTGCGAGCATGGACTGAGTGTCCTTTACTGTGGTCAGATCCTGTACAAAGAAAAGGGAGAGAATACTCTCCCTATTCCTCCATTGCCAGACTCTGTGTATATTGCACTGCACTCAAAAGTGTGCTGAGTGCAGTCCAGTGTTTCACTTGCTCCCATAGACTTGTAGGGTGTGAATGATCCGAAATTCGTTGACAATCACAGCATGTTGTGATTTGTTCCTCAGTCTGATTAGGGCTGAGGAAAATATTGCAGATCAGAGTTGCAGCATTATATAAAATAGGCCGAATGTAATATTATGAGATTTTCTCGTATTGCACTTGTGCAAGTCATACCCCAGTGAGATTCCAGCCTAATTCTTATGAAAGATAACATAGAGGAATATGTAACAGCTTTATAACATCATGGATGCAATGGGCACAGTGCAGTTGATTTGTGCAGTTTTGCTGAGGATGAAGAGGACAATAAGTCCCAGGATGGCTTCTATGAAACTAATCCAGCACTGAGACTGATTACTAGTGATGTATCGTTTGTGAATGAGTCGGCACAAAGAGCCGACTCCCTGCTGTGAATGATAGGAGCCGGCTCTCCACTGTGAGTGAGCCAATTTTTTTAACCCCCTGGCTGCTGGTGACCGTATACTTGAAGAGCAGGAATTGCACTGCTAGGTGTGGAATTGCAAGGACCTGTGGGGCTCCTCCCACATGAAAGATTACACTCACAGTGATTGGCTCCTTAGTGCACATGACCTGTGATGTCATTAAGGTCTTTAACTAAGTTTACTGCTACAATATATAAAGTGTAGAGTCAGAGCCTCAAACAGACTGACGGTTTTATTTCAGAGTCAGGCCTCTTTCACACATCTATGTTTCCGGTATATGTGCAGTCTGTGCCATCACGTGCCGGAGGCACATGATATTCTGTGGCTCCCTTCAAACATATGTACATCCGCACGGACCGTGTCTCTCTGTGGAGCGTATCTGTGTGCTTCACACGGAGACATGTCCGTTTTTTGCCGGCAGCACCGACCGGTTTTGGCCAAAAATGTCCTAAACACAGATGTCCTCCACGTGACATCCGTGTGCATGGACCAGAGCCAGGAGTTTTAAGTGTTAAAATAAAGAATTTGGTACTCACCTGCCTCCAGCGCTGTCTGCTCCTCTCACTTCCGGGACTCATTAGGGTCATCTAATATTCACTGCTTTGAGTGCAGTGCCCTGGAAGAGAGGAACAGGCAGCGCTGGAGGGAGGTAACTATGCAATGACAGATATCACATGGACAGCACACATATTGCACACGGACTGTTCATTCTCCGCTCCCCTCCCCTGGTCCCCGTCTCTGCACTCTCCGCAGATCTCTGGTTGCCAGGATTTCTTCACCCGTCAAGGCCCACTTCATCTGTCTGAAAGAGTTCTCTTCTTGTCCACCCTATTGAAACGGAGGACCTGAGGTCTTGCTCTTCTTGGTCTGACCTACAAGGAGATCTTGTAAAGGCACTGCCATCTTTGTGTAGCCCTTTATGAACCTCCTGTAGTATCCTACCAGCCCCAAGAACTGACGTACCTCTCTGACGGTGGTTGGTCTTGGCCAGTCCTTTATGACAGTGATCTTGTCAGGGTCTGGTGCCACTCCTTTTGCACTGACCACATGCCCAAGATACTGAACTTTTGGTTTCAGCAAAATGCAATTTGATGGCTTCAGCTTCATCCCGAACCTTGACAATGCTTCAAATACCTCCGCCAGGTGTTCCAGATGTTCTTCATAGGTTTTGGAGTACATTATGACATCATCCAGGTAGAGTAGCATGGTCTCAAAATTTTGGTACCCCAGGCAACACTCCATCAGTCTTTGGAACATTCCGGGTGCATTGCAGAGTCCGAATGGCATGCTGTTAAACTCACACAGGCCCATTGGTGTTGTGATTGCGGTCTTCTCCCGGTCTTCTTCTGCAATGGCGACCTGCCAATACCCACTAGTAAGATCTAGGGTTGAAAAGTAATTAGCAGCCTTTAATGCAGCAAGTGACTCTTCCATGCAGGGTAATGGGTACGCATCTTTATGTGTTATGCAATTCACTTGTCTGTAATCAACACACATCCTCATAGTGCCATCTTTCTTTCTAACTAGGACTAGTGGAGCTGCCCAGGGGCTACAACTATCTCTAATAACACCTGCATCCTTCATGTCCTGTAACATTTCCTTGGCACGCAGATAGTGAGCTGGTGGTACAGGCCTATATCGCTCTTTAATGGGTGGATGGTTCCCTGTGGGTATATCATGATGTACCCTTTAATACTCTCAAAATCAAGTGGATGTTTACTAAACACCCGTTCATACTCCTGTACTACCCGATAGTCTCTGTGCTTCTGGTGGGAAGGTGTTGAATCAGTGCCTACATGCAGCTCCTGACACCAGTCCTACAGCTGTCCCTTGGAATTGTTGTCCTCCACCTTGTTTGGCGAGGTCAAGGGTTCCACTGCCTGGATGGAGTTGTGTTGACAGTGAACAGCTTGGCAACGGTAGAATATCTGAGCAGTTTGACTTCCTCTTCTCCACAGTTTACGGGTACCCTCCCCTTGCGTACATCAACCACCCTCCTGGCTGTCAGGATTGTAGGCCTACTCTCCGAGTACATGGGTTGTACCACTGCCTGGTAATCCTGCCCTCTGAGGCCTATTGCTGCCCGACACCTTATCATTTCACTTCTTTGGGTAACAGAATGGGGATCGGGTTTGTCACCCATACACTACCAATTTCACCAGGGTTACCTATTGTGTTCGCATGAGGACTCTGATCTCCTTCTGCAGGACCCTCTGATGCCCGATGCTGGCAGTTTCTGCAATCTGTTGGAGTAAAAACAACACTTCACCCACACAATTTTCAATTACATTTGTTCCAAGTATCATTTGCGGGTTCTTTTCATTAGAGTCTGTTTCTACCACAATAAGTCCTTGGCCCTTTAGCTACACCCTGCCCACTTTTATGGTTACCTCTCTAAACCCTACTTGGTTTACTGGTTTACAGCATAAATATTGAGGTTAAGATCTAGAGGAGCAAGTTCAACATTGGCCCAAAACCTTTTGTAAAGGATATGTGGTATGGTGTCACCTGCGACCTGGTGTCCAACAGTGAAGATGTGAGAATACCGTCCAGCATGATAGACAGATTTGGCCATCCTGCCACATATCTATCATGCCAATCAGATGGGCCTGGTCGTCTTATTCATGGGATCTTGTTCGTGATGCCAAAAGCTGACCCACCCCAGGGCCGTGCGGTACCCGGTTCCGGGCGCTGATTAACTGGGGATGTCACAGGTGGCCTGTGCTCGGTCTCGTGGCCCTGGTGGTCACTGAAAAGGGGTTAAAAATAAAAAGGAAAGAATTTGTGACGACACCTACGGTATCCGATAATAATACTGGCGCTGCTTGCACACCTCCGGGGTGATGATGAGGCAGCTGGGTTGATAACGCTACCCGTAGGTGGAGCGGGATCCCTGGGGAAGTAATGGGA
The DNA here is from genome assembly GCA_033576535.1 of Allobates femoralis. Taxonomy (NCBI): domain Eukaryota; kingdom Metazoa; phylum Chordata; class Amphibia; order Anura; family Aromobatidae; genus Allobates; species Allobates femoralis. The sequence continues at coordinate 478,307,122 of JARQOC010000002.1, read as the reverse complement.
TGAATAGAAATTTTACACAGGGAGGCAGCTCTCCACACAGCCTTGTCCCTGGTGCTGCAGGAGAAGGCAGCTTATCAGGTGGAGATGCTGGCAGGCAGTCTATGTTAAGGGCAGGATCAGGGGCCGTAACACACACATGCTGGAAGTTGTTTCCGTACCTTTTACTGATGATCATTCAGGTAACATCCAGGGTACTGTCCAGGTGGTCGGGTGGCAGTTCAGGATTTCCACACCCGATGAGTTGTGAGGCCTCCTTGTTTCTGTGTGTGCTAAAGTCTTGGCTTGTCTGAAACATGGCCCTGACCTCTCTTGTGTCCCTCACTTGTATAGCAGGCTGTGAGAACCGTCTGACAGGCACTGCTGTTCCTCCGCAGTCCCTGACTCTGTCAGTAGCTGTGCTGCAAGTGTCACCAGGAGACTGAAGTCTCCCTGGTCCTCCGGTATTCTCTGCTGGGTTAACTGGACCCTTGCAGACTCGGACTCAGGTGTCAGGGTTGCTTTGGTTGCTTTCCTGGGGTGAACAGGTATGGTTCCTCTGCCTCCACTCGGTCTCTGCTTCTCCCTGCCTCCGACCCTCACTCTTGGTTTCCTTACACTGGCTAGGCTATCTCACTGGCACGGGAATAGTGTGGCTCCGTTCACAAGGATGTCTTCACAGTCCTCCATGGAACTGCACTGCTTAACTCCTCCCCCGGGCCTGAATTTATAGGGGACCTTGCCTGAAGTTGGCAAGTATAGCTCCCCTTCAGGTCTGGGGTGGAAGGTTTTGTGTATGTAAGTTTACCTGATATGGAAATCTCTCCGTGTACCAGGTGTTCCTGTGGCAACTTACCCACAAGGGTGCCACAGAATGAAGGGGCTGCACAGCAAAAAAAACTGGAGGGGAAGAATGAGAAATGAGGGAGATGCACAGCTTGGCTATTGGGGGATAATGAGAAGAGAGGGGGCTGCAAAGCAAGGAATGGGGGGAGGATAAGAAATGATGGGAATTCAGAACGTGGAGAATGGTGGGGAGGGAGAATGAGAAATGAGGGGGGAACAGTATGGAAATTCAGAGGAGTGTGCAGTATGGAAAATGGGTGGCTTGGTATTGAGAAAAATGCCTGGAGAGCATATGGAAAATGGGGTAGCCAAAGGTGCACGGTATGGAGACTGGGACGGCTTTGTTTGCAGAATGCATAGCATAAGGGGGCTCATAGAGTGGGGACAACATGAAAGGGACAGTGAAGAGGTGGCCTCCAGCATTTCTGGGAACCAGAACAGGGGCCGATCAATCGCACTACTGCTCATTCTTAATGGGAGTGCCAAACATTGCCTAGTGCAGAGCTCTGCTGATCTTTAGTGTTAGAATAAATGGAGCAGTGGTGCGGATCATCGACCTCTACTATATTCAGAAGTGCACAAGTTTGTAGGATTGGTGAGGGCCATGGTAGTTTGACTGTCAGCGATCAGAAAGTTTTTCACTATCACATGAATAGGTGATAACTTTCAAAGTTGAGAAATCTGCTATAAAGAATATCTAAACTTTTGGGATATTTTTTATGTTTCAGGCCCATTTTGAGTTCACTGCCTAGAAGACCACACTAAAGGAGACAGAACAGCATGCACTTGGAATGGATGCAGTGTGTAGAATGTCACAGTCCTGTCTCCTGAGCTGTGCACTTAAGGGTACCTTTACACGCGGCAACTTTTCTAGGACTTTCACTGGCAACTTACTGGTTGCAGTGAAATCATGGACACATTGTTCTATCTTGTTGCTGTGTACAAATGGAACAATTTCTCCATGATTTCACTACAACCAGTATGTTGCCAGTGAAATTCCTAGAAAAGTTACCGTGTGTAAAGGTACCTTAACAGGTCTTTTGAGTGATCGGTGCTGGTCTCAGGTCTCATCCCATAATACCCCTTCTCCTTACTGAGCCCACCTCAGACCATCTGGTTTTGTTTAACTTTTTGCCCCAGACACAAAAATGCTGCAAGCTCTGATTTTGTGTCCGGGACAAAAATCTAAAGCAGCCTGATACTGCCGGACAGCAACGAAACTGGATGGCAAATCACTGCCAACCAGCACCATAGGGCTACATTATGGAAAACCAATGCAAAAACAGTATAAGAATCACACAAAAGGCGCTCTGCTGTAAAAATAAATAGCAAGTGCCGTGACAAAAACAGGGCCTTTTGGTTTATACGTTTTTGCAAAAAAACGTACAATGAGCTGTCTCACCCACTTCACGGTAGGCCCTAGTAGAGACAGTCCTAACTCTGTCCCTAGATGCTACATTAAAAACCTGCCAGTGTGTACATACCTCTGGACAGGGTGCGGGAGAGCACAGGACAAAATCTCCTTGTAAGGCTGTGTGGATGGCAGCTCTGTGTGCAGACTTCATAAGGGAGGGGCAGGTGCCTCCAATATCTGCTGTTACCAGCAGGGGTGAACATGAAGGCAAAAAATATGAGTCTGCACACATTGGAAGCAGCAGTGTGAACTGCGACCAATCCCCACCAAAAACATGGACAACCAATGCAAAAACAGTATAAGAATCACACAAAAGGCGCTCTGCTGTAAAAATAAATAGCAAGTGCCGTGACAAAAACAGGGCCTTTTGGTTTATACGTTTTTGCAAAAAAACGTAAAATGAGCTGTCTCACCCACTTCACGGTAGGCCCTGGTAGAGACAGTCCTAACTCTGTCCCTAGATGCTACATTAAAAACCTGCCAGTGTGTACATACCTCTGGACAGGGTGCGGGAGAGCACAGGACAATCTCACCTTGTAAGGCTGTGTGGATGGCAGCTCTGTGTGCAGACTTCGTAAGGGAGGGGCAGGTGCCTCCAATATCTGCTGTTACCAGCAGGGGTGAACATGAAGGCAAAAAATATGAGTCTGCACACATTGGAAGCAGCAGTGTGAACTGCGACCAATCCCCACCAAAAACATGGAAAACCAATGCAAAAACAGTATAAGAATCACACAAAAGGCGCTCTGCTATAAAAATAAATAGCAAGTGCCGTGAACAAAAACAGGGCCTTTTGGTTTATACGTTTTTGCAAAAAAACGTACAATGAGCTGTCTCACCCACTTCACGGTAGGCCTTGGTAGAGACAGTCTTAACTCTGTCCCTAGATACTACATTAAAAACCTGCCAGTGTGTACATACCTCTGGACAGGGTGCGGGAGAGCACAGGACAATCTCAACTTGTAAGGCTGTGTGCAGACTTCATAAGGGAGGGGCAGGTGCCTCCAATATCTGCTGTTACCAGCAGGGGTGAACATGAAGGCAAAAAATATGAGTCTGCACACATTGGAAGCAGCAGTGTGAACTGCGACCAATCCCCACCAAAAACATGGAAAACCAATGCAAAAACAGTATAAGAATCACACAAAAGGCGCTCTGCTGTAAAAATAAATAGCAAGTGCCGTGACAAAAACAGGGCTTTTTGGTTTATACGTTTTTGCAAAAAAACGTACAATGAGCTGTCTCACCCACTTCACGGTAGGCCTTGGTAGAGACAGTCCTAACTCTGTCCCTAGATACTACATTAAAAACCTGCCAGTGTGTACATACCTCTGGACAGGGTGCGGGAGAGCACAGGACAATCTCAACTTGTAAGGCTGTGTGGATGGCAGCGCTGTGTGAAGACTTCATAAGGGAGGGGCAGGTGCCTCCAATATCTGCTGTTACCAGCAGGGGTGAACATGAAGGCAAAAAATATGAGTCAGAGATATTGGAGGCACCTGCCCCTCTTTTATGAAGTCTGCACACAGAGCTGCCATCCACACAGCCTTACAAGGTGAGATTGTCCTGTGCTCTCCCGCACCCTGTCCAGAGGTATGTACACACTGGCAGGTTTTTAATGTAGCATCTAGGGACAGAGTTAGGACTGTCTCTACCAGGGCCTACCGTGAAGTGGGTGAGACAGCTCATTGTACGTTTTTTTGCAAAAACGTATAAACCAAAAGGCCCTGTTTTTGTCACGGCACTTGCTATTTATTTTTACAGCAGAGTGCCTTTTGTGTGATTCTGATACTGTTTTTGCATTGGTTTTCCATGTTTTTGGTGGGAATTGGTCGCAGTTCACATTGCTGCTTCCAATGTGTGCAGACTCATATTTTTTGCCTTCATAGGGCTACATTATGTCTAAAACCGGGTCCGGGGCTGTCCAGTTCACTCCGGACAGCCCCACACCCGAAAAAACAGTGTTGTGAAGTCAGCCTAAGAACATTTTGTACATCAGGGAAGAGTGTCAAATTGTGTAATACTATTGTCAGAGCAGATGATACTGCACAAAAAAGTCATGCTTATCCATGATTAAACTATATTACGGTATATAAAATGTAGATGTGAACATATACAGTACCTTAACTGAGAATAGCGATATGGTAGATTTAAAGAAAGGCTAGCATTAAATGTTGACATATTGCTTAAATCAATTTTTTATTTAAAATTTTTTTTTTTTTACTTTGGCCTTTTTTCATAAAACAAACTTTTATTAAAAATAAAGAAATCTTGGAATTTTCATGATGGTAACTGAAGGTTTTTAAGACACACTCTTTTTAACATACTTATCAGCAGGCTCCTTATCAGCAGTGGCAACAATACAATGTAGGATAACACCTTTAGGCTAGGTGCACACTGGTGGGCGGGTTTGTGTCGGCGGCGGCTGGGCGGACCCGCCAGGAAGCTCCGGAGCCGTCCATCGGCATCCTGGCGGGTATGTGCGGCGGGTGACGGGCGGGTGCAGGGCGGGTGGCCAGCGGGTTAGCGCCGGCGGTGTTGGACTAACCTGCTGAAGCGCCTTATACGGCGCGAAACGTCGTGCCCCCCGTCCTCCCACCCGCATGCCACCACCTGCTGTGTGCACTGAAGCACAATAAAGAACCGCTGTTTATAGAAGCTCTGAGTGCGACTTCTTTTTCTTCTCCTATAATACAAAACATTTAGAAGAAGCTTTGCAGTTTAATTCTTTCTTGATACATACTGGAAAAACACTGATGACACACTGATGATAAAACGGACAAACTGATGACACACTGATCCAAAACACAGATAATACCGGTACCATTTTTTTCATTTACTTATTTTATACGGCCGTGTGAGGGAGATCTTATACACAGCTGATAGCTCAGGATCCACCAATTGCAATAGGCGATGTCACGGCTGACACAGCTCTCTCTCCTTTCACAATGACCTTTGAACATGCTCAATAGATGTTTCAATAAAAAAAATAGGGTCAACGCCTGTTAATTGTATAATGTACATGTGTTGTTTCCTGAAATAGGAAGTAGAGTCTAAACGTCTAAACAGACCTCAGAGACCAATGTGAAAATTGTGATGAGAATATTGTGATTAAGAAGAACAATACTAACATTTAAATAAAAAAATTAAAATACAAAAACCATAGGTAATTTTCTGAGGAAAGATTCCCTCTTATGTCAATGAGAAGTGACCATAAATCAGTTTTCACCAGATCTGTGGCCTAAGACTGAACTATGTGCAAAAGCTTACGAGCTGGGTAAAACGTTCTGTCATGTGATGATATTATGCCAATACCCAGTGAGCCCTGAACACTTTTTTAAAAGTTGTCTGAGCTTAGTCAGGAGGAAAGTCAACAAATTCATCAAACTTTATGTCACAAAAGTGATAGAAATTACCACAGAAATATACCCTAGTCTCTGGCATACATTTCATGCAGTGACGCACAACAGCTGAGATCTGTATCAGATACATTTGGAGGCATGAGTTACTTTGACACATCTTATTCCAGCGTAGTCTTGATTAAGACTGGAATTTAAGTTGCTTGTTTTGATGAATTGGGGCCGATATGTATATGTGTAAGATATTGGTAAAAATGCATGGATAGCAATTCCCTTGTTATATTTTAGGAAACAAATGGTGGTTATTAACCCCTTAATAAGCAATGAAGGCTGTACCCATCATGACTTTGAACTGTCACTGCATATAAACACTTTGTTTGGTCAAAGAAATGCAGAAAATATCTTCCTAAATTTTCTAATAACATTAAGTCCAATATGTCATGAAAAAATTGGCTTGGAATCATTACTATATGTTAAAGCGTTCCAGAGTTATAATCTCATAAAGTGACACTGGTCAGATTTGGAAAAATGAGGCTTGGTCCTTAAGGGGCTAAAGGAACATGCTCGAACTGGGTCACAATTGACAGTGGGGTAACACAGGGTTCAGTATAGAGCCACTTCTTTTTATCATATTTATTAATCACCTTGTAGGGCACATACAGTTGAATTTCAATATTTGCAGATGACACTAAACTCCACAGGGTAATCAATACAGAGGAGGATAATTTTATATTACAGCAGGATTTATGTAAATTAGAAGATAGAAGCTTGGGCTGATAAATGGCAAATGAGTTTTAATGGGAATAAATGTAAGGTCATGCACTTGGGCAGAGGAAATAAGATGTATAATTATGTGCTTAATTGTAAAACACTGGGCAAAACTATCACTGAAAAAGACCTGGGTGTATGGGTAGATGATAACTCACATTTAGTCCCCAGTGTCAGGCAGCTGCTGCAAAGGCAAATAAAATAGTGGGATGCATGAAAAGAGGCATAGATGCTCATGAAGAGAACATAATTTTACCTCTATACACGTTACTAGTGCGACCACATTTAGAATACTGTGTACAATTCTGGTCTCCGGTGTATAAGAAAGACAAAGCTGAACCAGAGTGGGTGTAGAGAAGAGCAACCAAGGATATTAGAGGACTGTGGGGGGGGGGGGGTCTGCAATACCAAGACACGTTATTAAACTTAGGGTTATTTAGTTTGGAAAAACCAAGGGTTAGGGATGATCTTATGATAATGTATAAATATATGAGGGGACAGTACAGAGACCTTTCTAATGATCATTTTACTCTAAGGCCTGAGACGGGGACAAGGGGGCATCCTCTATGTCTGGAGGAAGGAAGGTTTAATCATAATCACAGACACAATAGCAACAGCTGAAGACGTTCCATGAACACTTTAATCAGTTTCATCCCATGAACAACTGAACACTCAACTACTCCTGCACGGAAATCAGCTTTCTGGACACCATCATTAAGCTACGGAACAATGAAATAGAGACATCTATGTATTGGAAGCCAATTGACTGTCAAACATATCTCCGATGGGATAGTTTTTATCCCAAACACATAAAAAACTCTTTTGTGTACAGCCAGGCCATCAGATACAATCATATATGTTCCAACCCCTACGGACAGAGACAATCACCTTGAGGACCTCAGAAAGAACTTTTTGAACCAGGGCTACCATCCAAGAGCAACTGAAAACCAGATTACAAGAGCCACCAGTATATCAAGGAATCATCTCCTACATTACAAAACTAGGGAAGAAAACAACTGGGTTCCTCTTGTAGTCACCTACAATCCAAGTCTGGAGGTGCTAAGAGGAGCTGCATGGAAACTGCATCCACTCCTACAAAAAGATACCCAACTAAAATCAATATTTCCGGATCCCCCACTTTGTGTTTTAGACAACCTCTGAATCTAAAAACATTATTGTCAGAAGCACCCTGTCCTCTCCAGCAGCTACAGGAACCTTTCCCTGCAATCAGCACAGGTGCAAAACCTGTCCATCTATAATGACAACAGACAAGAAAAAGTTTCCCTGGACATGTCAGGACTACAAGATTACAGGTAACTTCAATTGCACCACAAGCAATGTGGTGTATTTAATTATATGTACCAAATGCCCAGCAGGTGGCATGTATGTTTGGGAGCCCGGACAAAAATTCAGAACAAGAATGAATTCTCATCAATAAAAAAAAGATGTATGGAACTACCTGTAGCAAAGCATTTTTGCAGCTCTGACCACAGTGAAACCAATATGAGGCAGCTTATTTTAAAAAGTAACTTCAGATCTCAGAAAGAGAGAAGAATTTAGGAATACAAATTGATAACGACCTTTGACACATTCAAACCAGGATTGAATTTATCACATGGATATCACATCTTCCAACAGACTCCAGTTAGAGGACAATGAGGGGCACTGCGGCGTTGTCACTTCTGCCCCCTGACTCACAAGCCCTAGAAGGGTTAATAATGTGCCGAGTATTAACTCCCCCTCCTTTTCCCTGAAGCTCAAATAGGAATTTTCCCCTCCTGTTACTAAGTTTGCCCGCCCTAGGTTATTTATGGTGCTGCAGGGGCGCCATATTTACCTTTCCCATCATCAGTAACCTGGGGCTGATTATAGCCCACCCACCCTGTTTTAAAGAGTTAAGTTGTCGCAGCGTTGGAGTGACCTGGTGATGGCAAGCCTGCACTGGGCGGCCAGTGGTAGAGTGCCTCTTCACTCACAATAATAGGCGGGTTTGTGCCTACCATTTTGCTGCGGCCAAATTATAATTCCACTAAAGACGTTTTACAATCTTGGGCCTGATATTACGCTGATGCTTTCCTAATAAAGTTTTGAAAATGATAATCGGTTGTTGTGTTATTACTCGGCGCAGCTTTGGACTGGGTCTTTGTTAGTCTGAACTTTTAACACTTCTTAGGTGAACTGTCTCGCATGGATTTATAGCTTTTTACTCACTGAGGAATTTTCAGGTCTCCACAGGAGAATTCAAGTGGAAACACTTGGGTATCCTGTCTGTATGACAAGTAAAATAGCCTTGTAAACTGTAACTTGTTGCTTGGGACTCACTTTTTATATAAAACCTTCACTTTTTTTTTAAACTATACATTTTTATTAAAGTTTAGTAACCAAAAAATAACAGACATGTACATATTACATATGCACCAAAATAGAACATTAATCATAATGAACATAAAAAACAAACACAAGAGTTATATTCAAAAAGAGGCCCGGACCCACGACCGCGCATGGTGGGCCGAGTGAGTTGGTTTGAGCTTAAACATGAGGCTGCTAGGGCCTAAAAAACTCTTAACAAAGTTGTAGTAATAGCAAAAGTAATATACAATTTATGACATACAATGACAAGACAGGGGAGTGGGTTAATGAGAAGAAGAGCAGGGAAGAAGGGGGGGGGGAAGTTTAGGGGTAGGATTGTAGCATCAGTAGACCTTGACCCTATAGGTCCTCACCAGCTGCAAAGTAATCCAAACCGCCTGAAAGCGGTCCACTGATACAATTAGTAGTGTGGTGAGGTGTTCCATCCTCCTGGCATCTAGTATTCTACTCATGAGGTTCTGAAGGGACGGGACACTTGTCTGTTTCCAGCAACGTACGATCAGGCACTGGGCCGCTGTGATAATGTGAAGCAGTAATTTGAAGGCCAATTTACCCATGCCCCGCACCCCCAGGCCCAAGAGGTAAATCAGTGGATCGAGGTCCACCTCTACATATAAGACCTTATTTATCAAGACTTTAACTTGACCCCAGAAAGGTGCTATTTTTAGACAGGACCAGAATATGTGTAGCAGGGTCCCTGTGCTCCCCCGCACCTCCAACAAGAAGCGGGGATAGAGGGATCCAACCCATGGAGGAAGACTGGCGTGTGGTGCCAAAACATCAAAATTTTGTAAATATTTTCCTTATACAATGTGCATATTCATGTCTTGGCGGCACCACTCCAGATGGCAGACCACTCCCGAGGGGAGATCCGTCTGCCCAGAGAAGACTCCCACTTCTGCATATAAGGAAAGACCCCATCAGACTCACCCTGTGGATAGGAAATCAATCTGTAAATTTCAGAGATCAAACCTTGGTGTCCGTTGCCTTCCTACATATCTTCTCGAATTCTGTAGGTATGGAAGCTCCTGCCCGACCAAATAGAGTGCTGGCTAGATCTCTAATTTGCAAATATTGATAGAACTCACGATTGGAAAGGGAGACGTTATTTGTAAGAAAGTTGAAAGGATGAATCTGTATTGTGTTCCCATCAATAATATATGCAAATCTGAACAGGCCAGCCCAGAGCCAGGGGTGCACCATAGCGGATTCTAAACTACTTGGGAGAAATGGTTGGTATATAAAAGACACCAAGGGAGAGCAGGGAAATGTTAAGACGAATCTTTGTGTGCAAAAGTGCCAAAGATCCTTAGTAAACTGCATAGGGCCCAGGAGACGGGGGAAGGAGTCACACTGAGCTGGTGGCCACAGAAGAGAATTGGGGAGTATTGGGGTGAGCCAGAGTTTCTCTATTTCGGTCCACTTGTTGTAGACCCAAAGGGACACCTAACAAGGGATCCTCCTAAGGTGAGTAGCCCAGTAGTATTTAAGGACATCTGGAATGGACAACTTCCCCCCCGAGTCTGTGGGCCGTCAGGACTTCCCTGGCTACTCTGTGTCGTTTGTTGCGCCAAATGAACAATATGATAGCTGCCTGAGGAGATTTTAACTCCTTCAGCGGTATCTTTGACCGGGAGGGTTTCAAAAAAGTATAATAATTTAGGTAGTAAATTCATTTTCACCGCCGCTATCCGCCCCATCCAAGAAAGGGGGAGAGATAACCATTTGTTCAGGAGTACTCTCAGTTCTCTAAAGAGCGGAGGGAAGATACATTTATAGAGGGTATCATAAGAAGGAGTCAAATTAACCCCCAAATGCATCCATTTTCCATCTAAACTTGAAGTTCAGGCTTAAATGGTCTAACAAGGTTCAACGGCATGGCCTCCGTTTTGCTTGAGTTCATTTTATAGCTCGATAGACACCCATACTCCTTCAAGGTATGCATGAAGTTTGTAAGGGACACGTAGAGGTTGGTGAGCATTAGGAGGACATCTTAAATGATTTGCTCCCAACCAAAACCCCCCAGATGTCAGGATTACACCGGAAGGCCACCACCAGGGGCTAAATGCTTAATGCAAAGAGGAGGGGGACAGGGTGCACCCCTGCCTAGTGCCATTCGAAATGAAAATGGGTTAGAGGTGCATAAGGGGAGCTTAATTGACGCCGTTGGGTGGTTATACAGAGATTTTAAAGCTAACATAAAGCCGCCCGAGACCCCGAAGACCTTCAGTGTCTTAAAAAGGAAAGGCCAAGAGAGGCGGTCAAAAGCCTTCTCTGCGTCGAGGCTCAGCACCAACATCTATTTCTTCTTTCGACTCGAGACATCCACCAAGTCTATTAATCTCGTGGTATTATCACCCCCGTGGCGGCGAGGGATAAAACCCATCTGATCTTTATGCACGAGTTGGGGTAACCAGCGATTAAGTCTAGATGCTAATAGCATAGTGAATATCTTCAAGTGGGAGTTCAGAAGGGCTACTGATCTATAGTTACCACAGTCAAGGGGATCCCTGGGAGGCTTAGGGAGAAGAATTAGGTGAGAGTGGAGCATAGTTGGAGGAATAGGAGCACCTGTAGGAAGGAGTTAAATAAAGTACACAAGTGGGGAGGAGCTCCTTGGCGAATGATCTGTAATATAAATACGTCAAACCATGCAGACCGAATGACTTCACCTGGGGCATATACTCCAGAACCATCTCTAGCTTTTCAAGAGAAATCACCTCATTGAGTGTGTCAATTGCCTCCCGGGGATAAAAAAGGGAGCTCAAGATTGGAGAGATAATCCTCGATTGCCATAGCTCCATGGGAACCCGCAGAGGAAGGATCACGTAGGTTATAGAGCTTATTGTAATATTTATAAAAGATATCGGCTACGGAGGCAGGGTGGTAATGAATAACACCCCCTTCGTCACGTAGTGTCTGGAGGCAGGAAGACGTGGAACGCTCCTTGAGTTGGCGAGCAAGAAGATTGTGAGTCCTGTTACCTCTTTCGTAATATTTCTGTTTGGTGAAAGTCAGTAGCTTCTCAGCTCTCCCAATCACCAAATCCTTCAGCTTTTCCCTAACTCTAATGACATTTGTGAGGTAGTCAGGGAGGGAGACAACAAGAGCTCTCTCTCCTGGTGCTTAAGCTGAACAGTCAAGGAGTCCCGCTGGGCCTCAGCATTCCTCATAGCCCTGGCAGCCTCCCTGATACAGTGACCCCTCATCACGGCCTTGTGGGCTTCCCATAGGGTTGTCGGTGAAGAAACCGAGCACATGCTCTGCTGGAAATATTCCACTAGGTGCTTTTGCAGGGAGGCTCTGATCTTGAGCAAGGACTCATTCAGGGGCCAATGATAGCGTTTGGGTCAAGAGTCGTCCTTTTTAAGATCCATGATCAGGGGGGAGTGATCCGACCACGTAATGGAGCCCAGTTCCACCCTCTCAAGGCACCCCAACAGTTGCAAATTTATGAAGAAATAGTCAATTCTAGTGTGAGTCTGATGAGGGTGGGAGTAAAAGGAAAAAGTCCTCTCTCCATGGTGATTCACCCTCCAAGCATTATAGTGTGCCTCTGACCTAATGATCCGCCGGAAGTCCTGTGACAACTTTTACATGGCATCAGAGGGTGGATGTCCCACAACAGAGTGCCTGTGAGAAATCTCTGAAAACAGAATATTGAAATCGCCGCCCAACAATGTGGCAGTGGGAGGAAGCCCTCCGATCAGGGAGAGGAACCCCCTCAGGAAGTGTATCTGAAGCCCCTGCCGACCCCCTCTCACCGAACCCAAGTGAGGCCACCCTCTCTGAAGGCATCTGAGAAGAGAGGAAAACCAACAGTAAAAAATAAAACAACATCAAACATTGGTAAGAGTCTCAACGTAAGGCATCAAACTTCACCATAACAGCCCAGGAGGACAATCAACACGGAAACCGAACCGTGCTGGAGATCATCGTCAACAGGGGCGAGAAGAGGAGGGGGACTCATGACCTCTCCCCCCTTCCCCCCTTCAACCACCATCTACCCCCTTACTCTGGACCACACTGAGGCTGCAAACCCCCGGCAAATGTAGGCAGTTTGGAATATGGACCACCGGAAAGTCCAAAGCTTCGCAAAACGAGGGGGTGTCTTCTGGAGTATGCAGGATGGCCGATCTACCATCCCTGCGGGCAATTAGATGAATGGAAAACCCCAACGATATGGAACCTGGTGTTCCTGCAGGGCCACGAGTAGGAGTCTAAGATGCTTCTGCACGGTGATGCGTGATAGATCCAGGAAAAGCTGGACCTCCTTGCCATTGAAAGTGGGTCTATTGCTCCTGTCCTTGGTCATGATCAGCTCCTTAGTCCTAAAGTCGTGGACGTCAGCATATAATGTCCCGCAGTTGGGCTGACAGGTTTTTGGGCTGCAGCACCCTATGTGCTCTGTCCAGTTTGATGACATTGGATAGAGGGGCACCAAGAACATCATTGAAAATGGATTGCAATATGGATCTGGGGGCTTCTGTGTCATTGGTCTCTGGTACAACTCTCACCCGTATGTTACATCGGCGCCCCCTGTTGTCGAGGTCTTCCAGGTGTGATTGCATATCCTCCATGGCCTTTTGCTGGTTCAGGATTAGCTGGTGCAGCTCTGCTACATGGGATCTAGTGGCATCATGTTCCTCCTCGAGGGCCTAATCCTGCCAGATAAGTGCTGTAAGTCCCTCCTCACCCCAGCTATCTCTGATCTGCATGTGTCTTTAACTTCGTTGATGAGGATCTTAAAGTCCTCCTTAGAAGGAAGCTTATCATGTCCAGTCCATGGAGGGTGTGTATGGCCCTTTAAATTTCCCTCCAGCCATAGGTGGTGTAAGGCTGCCAAATTGCTGCTGGGGAGGGTGAGAGGAGTAATCCCTGTGGCTGAGCTGGGACCCAGCTCCCCCACCCCAGGTCTCTCTGTTCAAAGGAATAACTATTGTGCTCTCCTGACTGGGATGAGGGCTGCCAGGCAAAACGATCCACCCCCTCCACCATTACCTCAGAGCCAGGGGCCGGAGCCAGAGTGTCCAGAGGATCAGAGGAACTGTGAGCCTGCTGATTAATCATATTCCCCGGTGGATTGGGGTCCTCTCCTCTCTCTTCCTGCCACTGGCCCCTTCCTCCTCATCCTCATGCTGTGGAGCATGGGAGGAGGAGGCTGCATCCCCCTTCACATGCTCCAGGGAAGATGGCACCCGACCCTCCTCTGGGGCCTCCTCCAGGCCTAGGAAGGGCTCCAGAACGGACCTCTGCTGCAGAGGAGCCGCCAATGCCTGCTGCAGGGCCTTTAGTCTTTTGGGGCCCATGATGGGGGCCGGTGGGTGAGCTCTGTTATTAATAATGCTGGTTATAACTGAAGGTCGGCGGGAGCTCCTCTGCCCTGCGGCTGCTCAGTTCGGCGTCCTAGACACACACGCGAACCTTCACTTTTTAAAGCACTGGATATTATGGAGTATCAGGTTTGGGTGCACAAATTTGTGGGCATCTCATGAAAATATTGACAGCAGCATATGTTTAAAAGATATGGTCTATTCTGAATAAAGAAGTCCTTCTGTATTATAACTGTGAATATATTATGTAATTAGTTGTAAATCATAATAAGTGGAAAATTACACATGGAAAACATCTGCTTTAATGCCTCCTCCATTGTAATTATGTTATACATTTGATCTCTAGGAAGATTGTGGAAATGTTAAATATAGTCAAAAGTGACTAATCAGTGAATAGGTTATTTATTTAAATAATTAATTATACATTTTTTAGTTAATACATAGAATTGACATGTAAATGTGGGGTGTACATTTGGGATTTATACTTTAATTCTAATTCATAGGGATCTGGCTAGGAAGCTTGCCCTCAGCAGTGGGGCACCCGAGTTCTTGAGTTACTTGGGATCAAAGAGCATGGGTTTTTTGGTAAGCTCTATGCATATGCTTATTGGTAATTTTGAGAGGGGCATATTCCCCAAGGCAGATTCTGGCACATTTAATTGCTTCTTTGATGAACTCTTGCAATTGTTAAAATACCCTCAGGGTAATGAAAATGAAAGTGGTATATTATTTTGTATGAATGCGTTTTCATGTTTCAGGAAAATACATGGGAAATAATATGCTAGAAAATTAAAAAGGCAAAATGTAGATCTTACAAAAGTGACGAAGGTCAATGGGGAGCAGGAGAAGGTCAATTGAGGCATTGATTGCCTACACGGTGTCACATTCTATATACCTTTTTGTGTAGAGTATATATGCATTAAATGTTTATATGACTTCCTTTATACAAAAAGACATGCAGGAGCTGTAAACTACTGTGATTAAGCCTAATTCATTAAGAAGATTTCTAATGAACAATTCCCTTGATACAATATTTAATAAAAATCAAACAGTCAAAGCTATTTAATTAAAAGAAGATCTAATTAGTAAAATAATAGTGTTCTGCTGACAAAATAACTTTTCAAATTATTGAAACAATTGACAGATTCAAATAGTTAAAATACAATATTTATTTGAATTCCTTAATGTGATGATCGCTCGCTTTGATATCTACCGAATAGACTAATTAATCACTAGTAATATAGATGTTCAAAAAGGTACTTTTAATGTAATGAAATATCACTACAATATGCCAACCTATGACAATATGATCAAAGGTGGTCCAACTTCTGGAACCAGCATCAATCAGGAGAACAGAGAGAAGATCCAGCTTATTCCTTTCACTGTCGTGCTAGTTGAGCGGAAGAAAGAGTTGCCAAACTGCTGCAATCAACTGGCAGGGCTGAATCACTGTGGGTAGTTGGCAATAATACAATACACGTAAGACACTGAATAATCAATGACGACATTTAACCTATCATCACTAAATAACATACTGTACTTCCAGATTGCAAATGCTTTCCCACAATAAGCCGCAGTTATGTCATTGGGATAGCACAAGTGCAGGAGGTCTGTGCATTCCATCCTCAACAGAAGGTGCTATGGCCGCTTTACACGTCCCGATATCGTTCCGATATTGGATACAACGGCATGAGAGCACACACATTTTTGGCACTAGTCCAAGATCGCATAGGAGATGTTACACAGGGAGATATCGGCAGGCAACGTAACTGCGATGTATACGCCATCTCATATGAGCGACCCAGGGAACGACCATTTAACATGGGAGTAAATAGGGGAAGTTGTGCTCCAAATCATTGTTGGGCCGTCACACAGCACGATCCTGCCAGATCGTCCATCCAATATCGGCCAGTTGGAGAGCCTGCACAATTTCCCAACGATATCGTTTTGGCATCATTCTTGCATCGAATTGCTCATTTACACCACACAACGCACGAACGATATCGGCGCCAACGCACGAACCACGTGACTTTTTATCGTTGTTGGACAACGATATCGGGACGTGTAAAGCGGCCATTATACCTATCTGAACTTCGGTTGCATGTACCAAGACCCACAAAGCTCTGATCCGAGGACTGTACACCCTGATATGCGACTGCTAATAGTGACAGTGTATCAAAAATACGCACAAGCACAACAGAGTCCAAGGTTCTATATAAAAAATAGCAAAACTTTTATTCAAATATACCATAGCATAAACTGCTTACATAAACAATTTCAATAAGGAGATCCAACTTAATGGCTTTAGGAAATCTGGAAGTGCATCTAAATCAAGAGAATATATATATTTTGTTCACATATTTTGCAATATGATGTGACAAGACAGAAAAATACTTTTATATTTTTTTTCTCATGTTTATAATCACTAGGAGTGAGAGAATCACAATTGCAATTTAGACCAAAATGCTGCAAATTAGTATCATAATGTGGTACTGCACCTAATAATGTAAGGGAAGGGCTCCATAAAGATAAGGATTAATTGATCACTATATAAAGTGCAAATGCAGAGTTTATATAATCAAATAAGCCTAAATTCAATTCATTTTAGAGAATAACATACATAGTTAACCTCTTTAGGGCAGAAAAATACCTGTATGGGATACACAAAACACTCACCCATAATGTAATATGTTTAGAGCAGTAGATACCGGATTCAGAAGCACAGACCGTGATACCGGATTTCCTGAAACCATTTACTTGGATCTCCTTATTGAAATTGTGTATGTAACCGGTTTATGCTATTTTTAAATAACATTTTGCTATTTTTTATATAGAACCTTGGAGTCTTTTATGGTTATGCATCTTTTTGATAATTGCTATAGGAGCGATTCAAAAAATTGTCCAGACTTTACTATTCATCTATATGATGATTGACTATCATAATGTTGAATAGACTCTTTAGATTTGTGAAATTGTTTTGGAATCTTTTGATTATAATAGTGACCCAGTGGTATGTGAGCTAGACAAAGGGAGATTGCTCCTTCTGTGAACCCATCTGCACCCCTGCTGTGCAATTATGGAGTGCTGATATCTATAAAGAGTCTTAACAAAGGCTACCATGACTGTCATAGACCTCAGCCTATGAAGTGCCCCTGAAATTGGGGTGTAACCGGCTACTTGTCAGTCAAAAACTGACAGCTTAGAGAATGCACCGTACTGCATGATAATACATTGTATTGTTACTGATAACAAAGAATCACATGTTCATTTGGGACTAATAATTATTGTTAAAAGAAAGGTTTTAAAGTGTAAAAAATATGTTTAAAGGGAACCTGACCCCTCCAAATCACCCCCAACCCTATGAATTCCTGTCCCTGCACCCTGAGACATCCATTCTAGCGGTCCTTTTGTGTAAAAAATGAGTTGGGTAACATTGCCAAAAAGACCTTTATCCACTTCTTCTCCTTGAATAAGTCTCACAGGGCGTTCTCTGTGACACTCTAAGCCCGCCTGAGCCTCTCATTATCATGCCCCGATGGACGTGATAAATAATCCTTCTCCTCTTCGCCCTGCTGTATGGGCGTAATAGCCGGTGTGACGCTATTTGCGCCACATCTGGTCATGGTGACGTCTACACACCCTTTAGGTGTACCGCCGACCTCCCCATGCGCATTGCGCATGCGCGGCTTTTGCTTTACACCTAAAGGGTGTACAGACGTC
This sequence comes from Allobates femoralis, assembly GCA_033576535.1. Taxonomy (NCBI): domain Eukaryota; kingdom Metazoa; phylum Chordata; class Amphibia; order Anura; family Aromobatidae; genus Allobates; species Allobates femoralis. The sequence continues at coordinate 478,289,336 of JARQOC010000002.1, read as the reverse complement.
ACCATGACCGGATGTGACGCAAATAGCGTCACACCGGCTATTACGCTCATACACCAGGGCGAGGAGGGGAAGGATTATTTATCACGCCCATCGGGGCGTGATAATGAGCAGCTCAGGCGGGCTTAGAGTCTCACAGGGAACACCCTGTGAGACTTATTCAAGGAGAAGAAGTCGCAGATTTGTAAGTGGATAAAGGTCTTTTTGGCAATGTTACCCCACTCATTTTTTACACAAAAGGACCGCTAGAAAGGATGTCTCAGGATGCAGGGACAGGTTAGGGTGTGATTTGGAGGGGTCAGGTTCCCTTTAACAAAAAACAAATCCGACAAGGGAATGAGTGCCATTTGATTTGTCAAGTGCAAAATTGGTTGGAATCATTAGCGAATACCTTGTCATGTTTGGAGAGCCCCTGATGTGAATAAACAGTAGATACTTCACACAAGTGACCCCATTTTGGAAACTAGAGCCCTCAAGGAACATATCAACAGGTGCTTCACAGAATTTTAGAACGTCGAGATGTGAAAATAAAAAGTCATATTTTTCCCACAAAAAAAATGTTCTTTTAGCTCCAAATTTTATATTTTCTTAAGGGTAACAGAAAAAGTAGCACAATACAATTTGTTGTGCAACTTCTCCTGAGTAGGCTGATACCACATATGTAGTAGAAAACTACTGTTTGGGTGCATGGCAGGGTTTGGAAAAGAAGAGCTATTTAAAGTTAAAATTGGCCTGAATCGTTAGTGGACATCATGACATATTTGGAGAACCCCTGATGTACCATAAAAGTGAAAACCCATTTTGAAAACTAGACCCCTCAAGAAACTTGTCTAGATGTGTGGTGAGCATCTTAAACCTGCAGACCAAACCAACATATTCTGCAGCGCTTTACAATACAGTGGTTCGTATATAAAAAATATACAATACAATACGAAATTAGAGTAGAGAAAAAATACAGTACAATAATTAGATACAATATAATAAGCATAGAATCAATGGAAAAAAGGAAATACAATAAATAAGGCAAAAAATAAAGGTGACCCTGCTCAAAAGAGCTTACAATCTACAATGGGATAGGGGTTACACAAAGTACAGGGGCTTATTACACTGATAGTCCAAGCATCTGGAGGAAATGGGGGATAGAAATAAAGTTACATGAACGGTCATCAGACAATCTGTGTAGACCTTTTAGGTTTGGTGGAGTTTAAAGAAGAGTTTTATATATATATATATATATATATATATATATATATATATATATATATATAAATGTATATATACACACATATATATATATATATACAGTATTTAATTTAGTCATACAAAATCCTTTGTTCGTGATGACAGCTTAAGACATTTCCTGTATGGAAGAAAAAAGTCTCATGCATTGCTCAGGTATGCTTTTGGTCCATTCTTACACACATACACTCTTCAAATAGTGAAGGTTCCACGGGCTCCTTATACTCAGAGCTTTAGCTCCTTCTATAAATTTACTATTGGATTCAGGTCAAGTCATTGTTGGTTTCACAGAAAGTAAATAAAGATTCTCGAATGGCCCAACCAGAGAGTTTCCATGGCTGTGTTTTTGAGATCATAGTCTTGCTGAAATGTCGACCCTCATTTCATCTCCATCATCCTGGTAGATGGCACCCAATTGTATTTAGAATGTATCGGCACATTTATCCATTCATCCTTCCTTTATTAACATGAAGATTACACCTTGCTGTATCCTGGAACAGAGCCCAAGACCATGATGTTCACAAACTCCAGGTTTCACTGTTGGTATGGCGTTTTGTGGTGATATGTAGTGCCCATTTTGCTTCCAAACATGGTGTGTATTATGGTATCCAAATAGATCAATTTTAGTCTCTTCTAACCAGACTGTATTCTCCCACTAATTCATAGGCTTGTCATGCTTGCACATGCTTTTTGTTCAACAATGGAGTCTTGCGTGCTTACAGGCCGTGGAGGATGAGTGCATTAATTTTTTTCTTTGAAACTATTGTACCTGCAGATTCCAAGCCTTTCTGTACCTCTCCGCAGGTGGTTTTTGGGTCTGAAAATTCTTTTCTCTCCTCTGTCTGACATTTTGTGTTGAGCACCTGGTCATGGGTGGTTTATGGTAAAATTATGTTCTTTCCATTTCTGGATTATGGCTCCAATAGTATTCACTGGAACCACTAATAGTTTAAAAAACATTTTTAGAAAATTTAAAAATTCTTCGGTATTCGATACCATCAGTATGCTTTGCAATAATAAGATTGCTAAGGACTTTAGACAGCTCACTGGTTTTAACCATCATGAAAGGTTTCTTGTGTGGCACTTTGGTAATGAGACAACTTTTTATAGGCCGTCAATTGAAACAGCTGATATTACTGTTCAGTAAGTGGCAGGATTGCTTTGTACTTGCTAATTGATTTCAGCAGTTGTCATGCCATTCCATGGCTCTTTGCACCTCTCCTTCATGTTTTCAGTATTTTTTCTCTGTGTCATTTCTCATGATTACACATCAATAAATTCATTGAGATCTATGGTTGTTTTGCTTTGCCTCTGCAAATTTAATGGGTTGTTACTGATATATGGTGGTGAGAAATTCATGTCAACAGCACCCTTTGAAATATATTAACCTAGTATATATATATATATAGAGAGAGAGAGACCAAAAACGACTGCAGCACTCCAAATCTGGTATATTCCATCTTTAATAGCCTTCAGGCATCTTAGTGGTGGGACGTTTCGGTCCTCAGACCTTCTTCCAGCAAGCACCCATTGCAAATGCTGGGCTTTTTATACATCCAGTTTACATCTCCACATAATCAATAGCATTTACAGTCATAAAATCTCAGTTCAATATATGCTCTGATTATAACTTACACTCATCTACCTTCCTTATTGTACCAAAAACACTATATAAACACTTTCCATCTACCTGTGTATATAATATATGCTTAATATAACTCAATTGGTCACTTTGTTAGCACACAGTCAGCTTAATAAGTTTCATTCCGCTTGTTTACTGTATTTACAGCAACTCACCGCAAGTCCACGCTGCCTCCAGCGTTGCGGAAGCTGCACTGCGCATGCCCCAGCTTTCCTCCGACGTCACCGCCATCCAGAGCGCAGGAAGAATGGCGGCGGCCATCTTGGGATTCCCGCGCATGCGCAGTCCCGTTTTTCTTACTATTACACCTAACGTCCGTCCAGATTTGTGTTCCCCCTCTGCTGGCACTTCCTGTATCGCTACAAACTGCTTAAACCTTCCGTTATTACTCATATTTTGCCAAATTACCTTCTATGTCATTCAGGAAAGGTTCTTGTCTACATCTACATTAATTAATTTAATAGTGAGTGTTTTTTCTTTTTCTTTAATGTTTTTTATAAAGTGCTCTAGTGCTTATGTAATAACACTTCCAAACAAGCGTACTGATTTTATTAGGGTCACTCCTCATCCATATGCTCTTACTAATCCTAATTCAATATAGGTATATATATCTTATACTTATTTTCCATTAGTATATCCTGGGGATATATACAAAATCCTATAGCACTCCACATTTCTGTGGTCAATGCTATCCCTGTCAGTATGTAGAATTGAGGGATATTAACCCCTCTCCTCTCCTCCTGCTCAAGGCTCGGATCCCCTTACAGAGGTATCCCCCATTTTTTAGCATGGAATAAGTCCAAGATTACCATATTCATATGCATGCAGGAGATCCCCACATATATGATGTACGCTATGAAGGTCTCTCTCCATAAAGGAACCTCCAAATACTTGTTTGCTGTGTCAAAAATTCTCTTTTTAATTTTTAATATAAAGTGCATATATACATTAAAACCAGAATAAATATTATAAAAATCTGTGTTCATTAAATTTACTAAATTTGGTACCAATACAGATTGTGCAGCATCGGGGACCATTCTATCCAAATTTAAAGGTGCCAATTCTTAGTGTGCGAAAAAACCGTGCAACTTGTGCTTCAAGCTTCCAATAAAGTGATACGCAATTTACACCTATAAAGTGACAATATAAAAAGAAGAAGAAGAAAATTCATTAAAATTGTGAATATATATAACATCATACAAGAGGTGGTCACTTTACACAAAATCTGATCACCAACCGTAACCTAAAGTATAGACTGCAATTTATAATCCATGTTTAATCCTCCAGGTCTTAACGTACCCAATTTGTGAATCCACTGGAGTTCTCTGGTTTTAAGGAGTTTAATTCTATCCCCTCCTCTTCTCATAGGGGGTATCCTGTCTATTATTCTAAATCTCAGATCTCTTTCAGTATGATTTGTTTCAACAAAGTGTTTTGGGACAGGAAGGTTTAAGACTTTTTGTCTAATACTACACCTGTGCAGATTGAGTCTCGTTTTCACATCTAAGGTGGTTTCCCCTACGTACCATTTTTTACAGGGGCACTCCAACAAATAGACTACATAGTCAGAATTGCATGTCAACATATGCTGTATCTTATATTGGGTTCCTGTATTGGGGTGGTTGAACGTGCTTCCCTTCAACATAAGATTACAATTAACGCAATTAACACAGGGATAACAACCTAACCTCTTCATACCCGTAATGGTTGTTTGTCTGGACTGTTTTAATGGTCCAATATCAGACCTTACCAAGGCATCTTTTAGATTCCTATTTCTTTTATATGCTACCAATGGGGGATTTTTGTACTCATCTATATGCGGCATGCACTCACCAAGAATGTTCCAATGCTTTTTAACTATCTTCACTACATTTCTCGTCTCTTCCCCATAGGTCAATACTAGTGGTATTCTATTCTTACTCTCTTTCCTCCTAACGGGATTTTTTGCATTTTCCAATTCTCTATTTAAGACACCATCCGGATATCCTCTTTCTTTAAATTTCTGAAGTAAGATTTCTATGGTCTCCTGTCTTTTACTCTCCTCACTTACTATCTTATTAACTCTCTTAATTTGACCTTGAGGTACTGCATTTTTCATCTCCTTTGGGTGTCCACTGTCATAATGCAATAATTTGTTTTTATCTGTAGGTTTCACATGTAACCTGGTCTCCATTTTATTGTCCTTCAACACCACTTTCACATCCAAGAATTCAATCTCCTTATCTGAACTTACTATTGTGAATTTTATGGTCCTGTCAATGTCGTTCATGAATTTAAAAAAGGCCTCCAATTCTTCATCAGTGCCCTTCCAAGAATATATTATCTATGTATCTCCACCACCTCTCCACATGGGAGAAGTGGTGGGATACATAGACATACTCTTCCTCCAAAAAAGCCATTACTGCACCTGCAAAAATTGTGCTCAAAACTTGGCTTATACTTGAGTATATACGGTATCTATTTATAAAATCTGTTAGATAATCTATTATATAATCACGAATGTGATTTTTGCCCCTTTTGAGTCCGCTCACGCTGCGAGTCAATGTCGTCATGTGGACACGACCGAAGCATTGGCCGCGCAGCGGCCATTGCGAGCAGTTCTAAGGCGACTCGCTATGCCCGCGCAGCGGGCATGGCGAGTCGCCTTAGCAGCGCGAAGCATTGGCCGCGAAGCGGCCATTGCGAGTCAGAGACTCGCTCTGCTAGAATCCCGATGCATCTGCATCGGGCACCCAGCTAGTGACATTATATGAGAGTATGCTAGTGTGCATTTTCAGACCTATCATTTATGCGTTTCAACCAAGTTGTCGAGGATATTAAAAAATACATCAAACGCACCTATAAAACTGACAGTAATTTACCAGAACCACCATAACAAAGTTATATCCTATAAATACTGTATGTATATGATTGCACTATTGGAAATTGTTTGCTTTTCTCTTTCTTACCACCGCTTTACCCCTGGCAGAAGCATTAACCAAGAGGCATTGGCACGTTGAATAAATTATTATTGGTGTAATACAATGACAATTATTATTATTACTAGATGGGTGCCCGATGCTATCGCATCAGGCGGGTGATGACGTGACAATGGGGGCAGGCTCTGTGGTGCTAGAAGTGGCAGCCTTCTCTCTCCCATGAGGGTTCTCCCCCTGTGTGCTCTCTCTCTTCCACCTGTGTGCTGTCTCTCTCTCCCCTGTGCTGTCTTCTCCCATCTGTGCTCTCTCCTTTGACCCATCTCCCCCTGTGTGCTCTCTCTCTCCCCCGTGTGGTCTCCCCCTTTATGCCATCGTCTCCCCCTGTGTGCAGTTTTCTCCCCTCATGTGCTCTCTCCTTTGAGCTGTCTTTCCCCTGTGCACTCTCCCCCTGTGTGCTGTCTGTCTACCCCCTGTGCCATCTTCTCCCCTCATGTGCTCTCTCCTTTTAGTTGTCACCCTCTGTGCACTCTCTCTCCTCGTGTGCTCTCCCCCTGTGCGTTCTCTCTCTCTGCCCTGTGTGCCCGCCCCCTGTGGGCTGTTTCTCCCCCTCTGCGCTCTCTTTCCATCCTGTGTGCTCTATTCCTCCTGTGTGCTGTCTCTCACCCTGTGGGCTGTCTCTCCCCACTGTGAGCTGTCTCTCCCCCTGTGACCTGTATCAGCTCCCTGTGCAATGTCTCTGCCTCCCCCAAGCATTGTTTCTTCCTCCCTGTGCACTGTCTCTGCCCTCTGTGGGCTGTGTCTGCCCCCTTGTGCACTCACTGCTCCCCTGTGCACTCTCGGCCCCTGTGCACTCTCTGCCCCCTATGTACTCTGTGCCACCTTGTGCGCTCTCTGAACCCCTGTGTGCTCTCTGCCCCCTGTGCGCTCTCTGCCCTCCCGAATATACTCAAGTGTCCAAAGATGGCGGGGTCATGAGTAACTGTATCTGCATGCTCAGAGTAGATGAAGTTGGTCATTCAGCGGTGTGTGCATGGTGAAGTGCAGAGGGCTATGGGTGTCATGTGCAGTGACGGGTTCCTGGCTTTGGATTCGGGTATCAACAGCACTGCTGGCTGTACTGTGCAATGGGACAGTACTGCCATCTCTGCACACCCTTCACTTGGCGCGTGATTGGAGGATATCCTGACACCGGAAGTGGATGACAGACTCCACAAGGTAATTATATAGATTACTAGCTGTGAGCCCGATTCTAAAGAATCGGGTAGTCTAGAATCTATATAAAGTTTATTTAGTAATAGTTAAGGGAGTGCGGTGAAATTAATTGTGTGTATACAGGCGGCTCAGTGGGTAGCAGAGTATATGGTGGCTCAGTGGTTAGCAGTGAGTGCGGTGGGTCAGTGGTTAGCAGTGAGTGGGGTGGCTCAGTGGTCAGCAGTGAGTGCGGGGGCTCAGTGGTCAGCAGAGGACGGCGGCTCTGTGGTCAGCAGAGGACGGCGGCTCTGTGGTCAGCAGAGGACGGCGGCTCTGTGGTCAGCAGAGGACGGCGGCACTGTGGTCAGCAGAGGACGGCGGCTCTGTCGTCAGCAGAGGAGGGCGGCTCTGTGGTCAGCAGAGGAGGGCGGCTCTGTCGTCAGCAGAGGAGGGCGGCTCTGTCGTCAGCAGAGGAGGGCGGCTCTGTCGTCAGCAGAGGAGGGCGGCTCTGTCGTCAGCAGAGGAGGGCGGCTCTGTCGTCAGCAGAGGAGGGCGGCTCTGTCGTCAGCAGAGGAGGGCGGCTCTGTCGTCAGCAGAGGACGGGGGCTCTGTGGTCAGCAGAGGACGGGGGCTCTGTGGTCAGCAGAGGACGGGGGCTCTGTGGTCAGCAGAGGACGGGGGCTCTGTGGTCAGCAGAGGACGGGGGCTCTGTGGTCAGCAGAGGACGGGGGCTCTGTGGTCAGCAGAGGACGGGGGCTCTGTGGTCAGCAGAGGACGGGGGCTTTGTGGTCAGCAGAGGACGGCGGGTCTGTGGCCAGCAGAGGACGGCGGCTCTGTGGTCAGCAGAGGACGGCGGCTCTGTGGTCAGCAGAGGACGGCGGCTCTGTGGTCAGCAGAGGACGGCGGCTCTGTGGTCAGCAGAGGACGGCGGCTCTGTGGTCAGCAGAGGAGGGCGGCTCTGTGGTCAGCAGAGGAGGGCGGCTCTGTGGTCAGCAGAGGAGGGCGGCTCTGTGGTCAGCAGAGGAGGGCGGCTCTGTGGTCAGCAGAGGAGGGCGGCTCTGTGGTCAGCAGAGGAGGGCGGCTCTGTGGTCAGCAGAGGAGGGCGGCTCTGTGGTCAGCAGAGGAGGGCGGCTCTGTGGTCAGCGCAGGAAGGAGGCAGAGTGATCAGCGCAGGAAGGAGGCAGAGTGATCAGCGCAGGAAGGAGGCAGAGTGGTGAGTGCAGGAAGGAGGCAGAGTGGTGAGCGCAGGACAGCGGCTCTGTGGTCAGCAGAGGAGGGCGGCTCTGTGGTCAGCAGAGGAGGGCGGCTCTGTGGTCAGCAGAGGAGGGCGGCTCTGTGGTCAGCAGAGGAGGGCGGCTCTGTGGTCAGCAGAGGAGGGCGGCTCTGTGGTCAGCAGAGGAGGGCGGCTCTGTGGTCAGCGCAGGAAGGAGGCAGAGTGATCAGCGCAGGAAGGAGGCAGAGTGATCAGCGCAGGAAGGAGGCAGAGTGGTGAGCGCAGGAAGGAGGCAGAGTGGTGAGCGCAGGACAGCGGCTCTGTGGTCAGCAGAGGAGGGCGGCTCTGTGGTCAGCAGACGAGGGCGGCTCTGTGGTCAGCAGACGAGGGCGGCTCTGTGGTCAGCAGACGAGGGCGGCTCTGTGGTCAGCAGAGGAGGGCGGCTCTGTGGTCAGCAGAGGAGGGCGGCTCTGTGGTCAGCAGAGGAGGGCGGCTCTGTGGTCAGCAGAGTACGGCGGCTGTGTGGTCAGCAGAGTACGGGGGCTCTGTGGTCAGCAGAGGAGGGCGGCTCTGTGGTCAGCAGAGGAGGGCGGCTCTGTGGTCAGCAGAGGAGGGCGGCTCTGTGGTCAGCAGAGGAGGGCGGCTCTGTGGTCAGCAGAGGAGGGCGGCTCTGTGGTCAGCAGAGGAGGGCGGCTCTGTGGTCAGCAGAGGAGGGCGGCTCTGTGGTCAGCAGAGGACGGCGGCTCTGTGGTCAGCAGAGGACGGTGGCTCTGTGGTCAGCAGAGGACGGCGGCTCTGTGGTCAGCAGAGGAGGGCGGCTCTGTGGTCAGCAGAGGAGGGCGGCTCTGTGGTCAGCAGAGGAGGGCGGCTCTGTGGTCAGCAGAGGAGGGCGGCTCTGTGGTCAGCAGAGGAGGGCGGCTCTGTGGTCAGCGCAGGAAGGAGGCAGAGTGATCAGCGCAGGAAGGAGGCAGAGTGATCAGCGCAGGAAGGAGGCAGAGTGGTGAGTGCAGGAAGGAGGCAGAGTGGTGAGCGCAGGACAGCGGCTCTGTGGTCAGCAGAGGAGGGCGGCTCTGTGGTCAGCAGACGAGGGCGGCTCTGTGGTCAGCAGAGGAGGGCGGCTCTGTGGTCAGCAGAGGAGGGCGGCTCTGTGGTCAGCAGAGGAGGGCGGCTCTGTGGTCAGCAGAGGAGGGCGGCTCTGTGGTCAGCAGAGGAGGGCGGCTCTGTGGTCAGCAGAGGAGGGCGGCTCTGTGGTCAGCAGAGGAGGGCGGCTCTGTGGTCAGCAGAGGACGGCGGCTCTGTGGTCAGCAGAGGAGGGCGTCTCTTGGGTCAGCAGAGGAGGGCGGCTCTGTGGTCAGCAGAGGAGGGCGGCTCTGTGGTCAGCAGAGGACGGGGGCTCTGTGGTCAGCAGAGGACGGGGGCTCTGTAGTCAGCAGAGGACGGGGGCTCTGTGGTCAGCAGAGGACAGGGGCTCTGTGGTCAGCAGAGGACGGCGGGTCTGTGGTCAGCAGAGGACGGCAGGTCTGTGGTCAGCAGAGGACGGCGCCTCTGTGGTCAGCGCAGGAAGGAGGCAGAGTGGTCAGCGCAGGAAGGAGGCTCTTTGGTCAGCAGAGGACGGCGGGTCTGTGGTCAGCGCAGGAAGGAGGCTCTGTGGTCGAGTGGTCAGCGCAGGAAGGAGGCTCTGTGGTCAGCACAGGAAGGAGGCTCTGTGGTCAGCAGAGGACGGCAGCTCTGTGTTCAGCGCAGGAAGGAGGCTCTGTGGTCAGCAGAGGACGGCGGCTCTGTGGTCAGCAGAGGACGGCGGCTCTGTGGTCAGCAGAGGACGGCGGCTCTGTGGTCAGCAGAGGACGGCGGCTCTGTGGTCAGCAGAGGACGGCGGCTCTGTGGTCAGAAGAGGACGGTGGCTCTGTGGTCAGCAGAGGACGGGGGCTCTGTGGTCAGCAGAGGACGGGGGCTCTGTGGTCAGCAGAGGACGGGGCTCTGTGGTCAGCAGAGGACAGGGCTGGAGGCGGCAGGAGCTGGCTGGCATAACTTTTTCTGGGGGGCAGGGTGCTGGCACCAGCCCTGACGAAGGTGAGGGGGGGTGGTTTATGGTAGTGGACCACAGTGGTGACTGTGGAACCGCTACTCACCGCAGCCGGCCGCAACGCT